>CAUYSK010049673.1:0-13708 GCA_963575035.1 Avahi laniger | reverse complement strand
ATCTGAACAACTAAAAATATATAAATATAGAAAAAATTAGCCGGGCATGGTGACACATGCCTGTAGTCCCAGCTACTCGGGAGGCTGAGGCAGGAGGATTGCTTGAGCCCAGGAGTTTGAGGTTGCTGTGAGCTAGGCTGATGCCACAGCACTCACTCTAGCCAGGGCAACAAAGCCAGACTCTGTCTCAAAAAAAAAAGCATATTGCACCATGCATCACAGATGAATTTTCTACAGCAGTTTCAGATAATACAATCCCTAGTTACAACACCGAAGGAAAGGTCAAGACCCAATTGTTCATATAAAGGGCTATACATATTGTTCCTATCACAGAAAGTTTTATGCAAATAAAAGTGCATTAAGTCCCTTAGAATATTTACTCCACCATGACCCTGAGCCTCTGTTCACATAGACTTGGTCTTTCCTGCTGACTCAAGACAGGCCTCCTGGGATCATGGGGAACAGGGACTGGGATTCAGGGACCTCAGCATCTCACGTTCATCTGCTGCTACCCTACCCTGGGTGAGTCCCTTCCCTTCCCCGAGCCTCAGCTTCCTGGGCTGGAAATGAAGAGGAGACTAAGGGCCCCCGAGCCTCTTCCAGCCACAGCTGTCTCCAACTCAGGCCAAGGTCAGGGTGAACTGTGTGAATTATACTGAGCTGAGAGTCACCAAGGAGGTTTTCCTAACGCATAACGCAAGGAGCATCTGAAGACGCTGAGTTCACATTGACGGGGAGCTCCTTGGTGCTGCCAAGGATGAGGCAGCGTGTAAATATTAGCATTGCTGTTGTTCCTCAGGGTTCTGAAGGCAGGGGAAGGCCCACATGCTGAAAATTGAGTGCCAGGCCTGGCAGATGGTTTGGGAACTTTCCACTGCAGGGCCGGGGAGCACGGAAATTGCATGGGCGCACCGAGAGCCCAGCCGGGCCTGCACCAGGCTGAGGCTGGCGGGCAGGTGGAGAGGCCAGCACAGCCCCGGCACACTCACCAGCCCGCTGGGCAGCCCCGAGGCCGCCCTCCCTCCAGCCACCGCCTGAAGACACTGAGGAAGAAAAATAAAACCAGCCCTCACTGGAATGGGAGGTGGGCTCTGCTCTGAGGAGCCACGTGAGGTGATGTCTGGCTTTTACTCCATACCATAAATAAGTTATTGGCCCGGGGCAGACAGCGGGGCATGGCCGTGAGGAGACAGGGAGTAAGATCTGCAAGATCAGACCGCCTGGACCCCCCCACCCCAGGACCAGGCCCCGGGACTCCACTCAGACGGGACGGGGCCTCCGGGAAGTGGGAGGAAGAGCTCTGGAACGGGCGTCAGAGGCCAGGAAACAGACCTACCAGGGAGCCTGCCTCAGTTTCCTTACTTACTCCAAGACGTTGGCAATAATAAGAATAATAAAAGCTACCTTTTATTGTTCCAGGCACTGTGGCAGCACTTTAAGTGCATGATTTCTAACCACAAAACTCCATCTATAAAGTGGGGGTCAAGGTAGGGACTCCCACTTTATAGATGGAGAAAGTGGGGCTCAGAGACGTCGAATCCCTTGCCTATGTTCAGTACGGAAGTCTGTTTGCAAAGACGGCTGCAACCATTGCTCCTGTTGCTATGCGCAGTCTCTCTGCAGTGACTCTGCCGCTCCTCCTCCTAAGAGGAAGAGTCCATTTTCCCACTCTCAGAAAACCTCGTCTGGCCTTGTGGCCAAAAGAATGCGCAGAAGTGACATTATGCGACTTCCGAGGCTAGGCCTTAAGAGGTCTTCCAGCTTCCCCCTTCCCCTCTAGGAACGCTGCCCTGGAGTGCCGTTAGAGCAGCCAGGCCCGCCTCCTGGAGGATGAGAGGCCACAGAGGGGACAGCTGAGGCCACCCAGCCCTCACCAGCACCACAGCACTCACGTGAATGAGGCCAGCTGGGAGCCTCTGGCCCAGCCCACACTCCAGCTGACCCAGCCACAGGGGCGGCCGGGAGCAAGCGGGAGAGGGGCCGCCCAGCCAACCTACACAACCACGAGGAAGAACACTTCGCTGTTTTAAGTTCCTCGGTTTCAGGCTGTCACACAGCAGTGATAACTGAGGGTCACTCGGTTCCCCCTCACTGCCCGCCTCCCCAGGAAAGCCTGTGCCGCCCACCTCCTGGGATATGACGACAGTCAAGACATCCCCCTGCTGACCACTGCCCTGCATGCAGCCCCAGGTCCTGGCACCCCGTGATCAGGAAGCAGACCTCTCTCCATGCTGAAGACCCACGGCCACCCCGACAGGAGGGTCATGAGAAGCTCCCTTTCACTCCAAAGAGCCCATTTCTTATTTGCACAGTACAAACATGAATTCCCAAAGGGACCAGCGTCTTCCAGGGAGCTGGGTGACCCGAATGACAAACGTGACAAACCCCCTGGCACTCCCAGGAGGGTGTGCCCTGGAGACAGAGACTCGCAGGTGAAGGGAGTGTCTGGGACAGGGAAGCAAACGGGTTTCCTCCCCACGCCTGCTGGGCCCACGAGGAGTGGCTGCGTGGAGCACACACGGGAGGATTCGAGGCTTGGGGACAGCACCACAGTGGCCTTTAAGTGGGCAAATGGCGGTGTGTGCCTCCACTGTCACCTCGGGCCTAGGAGCAGATGGACAGTTGGCCACAGAGAAGATGACAGATGTGCTGACCCCTCATCTCACTGGGGTGAAGAGACATAAACCGGAATTTAAGCCAGCCCACCCAGGCGGTTCTCCCAGCAGGCCCTGTGCCAGGGTCACAGGGACACACAGGTGACTGCACTCTGATCTGGCCTTCGGGAACTCCCCGTGGGAACACTGAGGCCAGCATGCCGACTGGGGCAAGGAGCAAGCTGCAGCCTGGGAACTCACAGGCCCTGGCCCACTGAAGGCTCAGAGTCTCCTCTGGGGGGGCACTCACACAGGAGGGTGCCCTTGACTCCCTCTTCTCTCCTGCCACCCTCCCCTCAGTCCCGGCAGGCAGACTCGCCAACCAAGAAATCCACACCGCTTAATAGCAAGCCCTGAAGTGTGCCGGCTACTGTGCTAAGTAAGCCCTTTACTCACGTGACAACTCTAGGACATGATCTCTAGTGTGATCTCCACTGTACAGACGAGGAAACTGAGGCACAGACAGGTTAGACACTGCCTACGATCACAGCAAGTAAAAGGCAGAGCTGGGATTTCAGCCCTGGCGGTCTAATTCCAGGGTCACTCTCGCTCCCAGCTCATACTGCCTCACCGCCAACCCAGGCCTCCAGCTAACAGCCCTGCTGCGTGTGGTTCATACACCGTCTGAGGAAGGAGGACAGAGGTCTGCACAGCCAGAGCCGCCAGTCAGGCTAGAGAGGCAGGCCAGCTAGACAGTAAGGCCTGCACCAACTGGGGCCAGGCACAAGGCCCTAGCGGTCGCCCTGCCCCTCCCAGGGTCTCGCAGCACAGATGTGTCAGGGCAGGTGGCCACAGGTCAAGATGTAAGGAGACCGGCCAGCTGGAGTCTAGGCAGGAGCCCAGTCACAGTGGAGACTCCAGGCCTCCGCAGTGCACATCCCCAGGGGGCTTCTCAAGGAGCTGCCAGGACAGCCAGCTCACTCACCCAACCAGCAAAGAGCAGCCTCCCAAGCACGGACAGGTGTTTGGCACAGAAGATCAGTGAGCCACAGGCAAATCCACCCTGCACCAGCATCGAGGCTGGAATTATTGTCTTCCCCAAATGCTAATATGACTCCTGCTTACAAACCTGCCATGGTTCCTGTGGCTCCGGGGCAAGTCCAAGCTCTATGGCGAGGTGGACAGTTTCCAATTACATTTTCACCATTCCCCCTCTCCCGTGAAGACCTGGGATGACTCACCATTTCCCAAATCCTTCGGAAACACAGGATTTCCTTCCCTACAGAATGCCTACCACTACTACTCTGTGGCTTCAAAAACTCCTATTGATCCTTTGAAACTCAGCCCAAATGTCCCCTCTCCTGGGAAGCCTTCCCTGAGCACTTGTCTTTCTCAATACTCGCCACTAGGTCACCCATGGAGTGCATTATGCTCCCCACGTTCCCACAGACCACTGCAGTTCAGTGTGGTCTGTGCCGTTTTGTACTGGCTCCCGTGTGTGCCAGCCTTCTCTCTAGACTGTGGGCTTCTGGAACACAGGGACACGGGGCAGGTGGAGTTTAATTCCTGCATTCCTAGGACCTGGCCCTGGGCAGGGGCCCACAGACTGTTTGTTAATAGAGTGCCCCACTTGCCACCTTTCAGCACGCCCCTGCCCGAGGTGCCTGCGGTTATCACGGACCAGTCGATACTCACACTTGCACTGAGCAAGCACCGCTCGGCCCGCTCTGCAGACAAAGCTGCCGCAGCAGAGGGCACCAGGGCTTGGCCAACCCAGGAACCGGAGGCGGCCTCAGACTGGCCTCAGGTAACACTGATGATCTACGTGTCATTGCAATAAAAGGGACTCTATGATATTTATAATATTTACCATTAATAATGACTTAAAAAGTAGCCATTGTTACTATTAATAATCACTGAAATAATCTCCATTTCTTAAGGCCCCATCATGAACCAGGCACTTTACCTTATCGTGCTTAATCCTCTGACTAACCCTATAGACCTAGCGCTTGCTTCTCTCCCCTGGTGGCAGATGAGGAGTCTGTGCACAGAGGGACCTAGGCACTCACTCCAGGTCACACAGCAAGTCTGTGCCAGGGAGAGCAGAGCCCGTGCTTTCCACTGCCCGAGACTGTCTGCTCATAACCACTGACGCCGCCACTCGAGGGCCTCTCCGTGGGCCAAGCACTTTTTCTAACAGCTTTATTGAGATATAATTCACATACCACACAATTCACCCACTTAAAGCGCACAGTGTGATGGTTTCTAGTACATTCACAGAGTCGTGCAGCCACCACCACCACAATGTGAGAGCATTTTCATCACCCCATAAAGAAACCCTCACCCTTCAGCCGCCGGTTCCCCCAGCTCGACCCCTGTGGCAGTTCCCCCAGCCCCACCCCATGGTAGTCCCATTTTAAAGACAAGGGCGGCGCTCAAAGCTCCTGTGCCTTGTTCAGTGGTAAGCAGCGGCCAGATTCAGCCTCCCCTGCCCCCGCCTGATGCCACCTGCCAGGGTCTACTCAGTACAACCCACCAAAAATGCAGGATCTGCAGAGTGGAAAACGGAACCAGATGGTGACAAATCGTACACGTGTGGCTGCTTCCGCGCCAGGCCCTGACTCACAGAGGCACTGAAGGCAGAGGGGGAAACATGGCGGAGGCAAGCCCTGTCACTCTAGTGCAGGGCACGGTCACCCTAGTGCAGGGCACAGTCACCCCAGTTCAGAGCACCGTCACTCTAGTGCAGGGCACGGTCACCCTAGTGCAGTGCGACACCCCAGTGCAGGGCACCGTCACCCCAGTGCAGGGCCCATCACCCCAGTCTGGGGCATCGAGGCCAGGGGAGGCAACCCTATAAGAGTCTGGTGCTTTGGGTTCTAGATGGACACACTGAGCACACGGCCCCACTGAGAAGCAGGGACCCCACTCTGCTGACTCTATCTCTGCACCTCCCAACCCCTTCAGGAACACAAAGAACTCTCCCCCACCCCAGACCCCCACGTTCTCCCCAGGTGCACAGAATTAGTAGCTCTGAAAAGCAGCCAATCAGGTCACTGCTTATACCTGGACATATTCCCAGCCTGGGACCCTGGGACCTGACAGCATCCCAGGCTAGGTGCCCCCACCCCAGAGGAAACTCTATGTAGGTAGGATTAGGCCTCTCCACATCCCTTATTTTCTGCCCCCAAACATCCTCGAGGCTGGCTGGGCCAGTCATTCTCCCGCTGGCCAGGGGCCTGGCACTATTTTCCATGTTTATAATGTTTGAACAGTCTTGAGACAATGCTACCTCTTCCAGGGAGCCTTCCTAGATGCTCGAACCAAAATAAATGGGTCCTTCTGCTGCTGCCTGTCATAGGATTGTAATTAGTCTGCTTTTATATCTGGGTCTCCATTAGTCTACAAACTCCTCCAGGGCAAGGGCCCTGCGTATTCATTTCCGGATCCCTCTGTTCCCCTCCCCCGGCCATGACACACACGGGGCCCTCCAGAAGCGCAGGCGGGAAGCAAGACAGTGTCCAACCCCAGGGTTCGGCGTGAATTAACCGCAGTGCACAGAACCCACCCAGCGTTTGCCTCCGGTGCCCCCGGGACTGACTCTATGGGCTGGCAGGAGGAGTTGGAAATGACGATTGAGCCACCAGGCCAGATACCAAACTTCTCACCAGAGCAGCAAGAGGTGCCAACTGGCTGCGAGTCTCTGTCCACACAGAGGGGTTTTCTGCAGACCGTCTTACAAACGGAAGGTTGGTTTGGCTGTGAGGACCAAGCTCAGGGGCTGGTCTCGTTCTTCTCTGAACCTGCAGCCCAGCCCAGGCCTGGCCCAGAGCTGGCCCCGTTCCCACCAGGGAGAGAAGAGTCAACGACAGGCTGACAGGGGCCTGGCTCCAAACCTCTCTAGCTAGGCCTGCCCCGTGTCAGAAGGAGTCGATGCCAGAGCCGGAAGGGGCCCAAGTTTACCCACTCCAGCTTCCGCGGTGCAACCAGGAGGTCACTGCGGCCCAGAGAGGGAGGGCAACTTGCTTGGAGTCACACAGCCATGTCTCCCCACTCCCAGCCCAGCCTCTTGCAGAGATCAGGCTGCCCCATCCCTGCCCCTCACCCCTTCTTCCATCCTGCCCTTCCTCCAAGGTCAGGTCAAGGCCCCCTTCCCCCGGTCTTCTAAGATCCGCGCCCCAGAAGCCAGTCACCCAGCTGGCATGGCGCTCCTTCCTCTGTCCGACCATCACCAGCTTGCTCGAGCTCCGCCCTCTGCCCCAAATACCCTCCCCACCCTCTGGACCCAGCAAACTTCTACTCATCCTTCAAGGCCCAGTTCAAACATCACCTTCTCTGAAACCAAAGAGAATAGTCACTCCCATTTACTGATTACCCATCCCCACTGTGTTCTGGAAAATCCACAAGTGAATGTTAAAAATCTACTAGTGGGGTTTGCTTCTGCTTGGCACCAAGTTCCTTGAGGACAGGGACCTGACTCTGCAAAGCAGGGGTAATAACAGTCTCTGCACGCACACTGCATTAGAATGAAGGGGCAGGAGGGCTGCGTAAACTGTAAAGTCCTGTGTAAACTGTAAAGTCCTGTGCTAACAGAAGCTGTCTGCATTACCTCCATTTCACCTCCCTATGACTCAGTCTCCTCAGCTACGAAATGGATGAAGTTAACGCATGGACATGGCAGTAAGCACGTCGTGCCTGGGCTGTTTGGGAAGGGCTCGTCAAGGCTGCTGTCGTTATCTGTGCCACTTTCCTTTTCTTAGGATCTCCCTGTGGACCTCGTCCCTGGCCATTTTTTGAAATGAATGGCTTTGGCATTTGAGATGTTAGAGAAGACAAGGTTAAAATCCACAGACCACGGAAAGACGCAGAGTTAAACCTTATCATCAGCAACACTCCCCCGTGGCCTCCGTGTCCAAAGGTGAGCTCAGCTGGGTCATCGTGGCACAGTCCCTTGCTCTCACAGGACACGGGGCAGTTTACTGGAGGGGGGTGGAAGTAAGGAAATCCTGGCCTGGGGCGACCTCTGTGCTGGCAGCCCCAGGGGACAGGCAGTCAGACAGCACCACCCCTGGGGCCTGGAGGGGGAGGCATCCAAGTGCCAGACTTCAGGACTGGCCTCTGGGGACAGCCAGGGCACGAGCAGTGGCCTGGTGGTAAGCAGGAGCCCAGCCCAAGGCTCAGCCCAGCAAGGTCCATTTCTGCCTTCACCAAGGACAGGGGAACCCAGGCGAGCCATGTCCTGGAGCCACCGTTCTGTGCCAGCAGCAGAACGAGCCTCCAGAAGCTCATGTGGACAGCCTCTGGGACCTGAGACCTGATCTGGCTTTGGCAAACGTCACACAGAGTTGATTCCCATCTGCCAGGGAGTATGAAGTGCAGCCCCTCTTTGGACAGATGAGAAGAATAAAGCCCAGAGATGGGAGTGACTCGTCTAAGGTCACACAGCTCATGAGAACATTTACTCAGAACCCACCAAAAGTTGGCAATACAATGAGGAAGACCCAGGCCCAGGCCCACTGAACAGCCCTGCCCCCACCACCCGCCAGCCCCGACTACCAGAGCAGGACTCGTTATCACAGACTCCACACTGTGTAGCCACGTGATCATGCTTCGTGCAGTGCTGGGTCCGGGTCCTCTACGGCCCTGATCCCGCGGCACCCAGCAGCCAGTCTCCACCTGTCGATGGGCTGCTGAGCTGGGTCAAAGATAAGGGGGGTTTCAGGATGCAAAGGGGGTGGACAGTGACTTATCAATGGCGGTGATCACCATGCATGCCTTGGTTTAGGTCCCCAGCATACACTCATCGAGCATCTCCTCTGCGCCTGGTTCCAAGTGGGCAGGCAGAGAAGCAGGGGCACCAGCCCTGTCACTGGCGTGCCTACAGCCTACCTGGATGACTAGAAGGAATTCAACACACAATTCCATCAGGCTGTTGGTCTGCACCAGCACTTCCTGTCTCCGCATCTGCACGGGGACTGCAGATAATTCCGTATATCACTTGGGATTTCCAACCAAAACTTGTGGCCACAGCACAGCTCTAGCCAGTGGGTGGACCACGGGTTCCTGTGGCACAGAAGTGCACAGCCAATCGCAGAGGCTCCCTCCTAGAATCCAGACCAGGTCTTGGGCTTCTCCAGCTGACCTTATGACCTGGGTTTCTCAAAGTCTGCTCTGAGGAACCCTTGCCTCAGAGCACCTGAAAAGTTTGGGAAAGATTTAGATCCTCAGTCCCTCCCTTAAAAGGCAGATTCTGCACCTCTCACGAGGTGCTCTGGTGACTCCAGCACACACTCAACTTTGAGAACCAACCACTGTGTAGACCATACCTCTCAACGGGGGCCGTATCACCTCCAATGCAGTGGAAATTGATTCTAGCAAAGGCAAAAAAAAGTCAATCATTTTGTATATGAAGCATGAATATGTACGCAGTATATAAACAGATATTAAGTATATCTGTGCTGTTTTAATTTCATGGGGAAACCTGGTGCAGTGGCGTGCACCCGTAGTCCCAGCTACTCGGGAGGCTGAGGGAGGAGGATCGCTTGAGGCCAGGAGTCCAAGGCTGCAGTGACCTGTGATGGTGCCTGTGAACAGCTACTGCACTCAGCCTGGGCAACGTGGCAAGACTCCGCTTCTAAAAAAAATAACATTTCATGGAGGTAGAAGGAATAATGATTAGGGGGAAATGTCTGAAACATTCAGGCAGTGATAATGAATAACGGTTGAGGGGCCCTGGCCTGGACAAAGGCAGCCATGACATCAGCAGGGTGCGAAGATGGTGAGGGATGCCCCCAGCTTTGCCAGGGAGGAAGAACCCCTGCCACCATCCCCGCCCCATCTGACCTGCCCCTTCTCAAAGCAGGAGGGCAGAGAGGCAAGTGGGTCCATTTTTGGGACACATCAGCTCACACCTGATGTCACTGGCAAAGAGGAGACCATGGAAGGAGCCGCCCAGCAGGGCCCTGAGGATGTCATGCCAGCGCCCTCCAAGGCGGAGCAGCGAGGGAACGAAGCCAGCCCCAGGTGGGAGTGGGAAAGAGGGAGCCCATCTGCGGCTTTCCGGTTTGCAATATGGAGCCAACTAGCAGGGCATTCCCAGCATCTGGGAACAGGGACAGGGTCCTAAGAAAGGGACCACGCGGAGCCACCAGCAAGGGGGAGGCTGGCTTTGGGAGGAGGGACAGGTGGACGAGGAAAGATGTAACATACCGATGGCCAGAACAACAACAGTGGCTAACTGGCAGAGCCTCGACCATGCGCCAGGCAGGCAGCAACCACCAATGTGCTGCCCGGCGAGGCGGGTCACGTTACTACCAACAGCATGTCGACTCCATGAGGGCAGGGACCATGTCTGCCTCAGCCTCCTGCCCCTAGAACAGTAAATATGTGCAAAATGAATAAATCCCCATTTAACGCGTACGGGAAAGAACCACAGAGAGGTTAACTTCTCCAGATCCTCCCAGCTAGGGATTGGCACAGCCACGGTTCAAACCCCCCAAGTCAGACCCCAGAGCCTGCTCTCCTCACCCCCGAGTTTGTCTGGACGTAGGCATCCCAGCCAGGTAGCTTCTGGTCCGGGTGGGTCCAGAGACGGTGAGAGGTGAACAAGATAAAGGCACCCTCCCAACTCGGCCACTTCACACCTGGCAGAGCGTGAACCTGGCAGCCAGTAGGGCGTGCGGCGCGCTCTCGGGAAGGCAGCACAGCCCCCGACTTGGCCAGGGCTGCACGACATGTCCACAGGAACCCCAAACACAGGAGAGCCAGAGAGAAAACCACATGGGGGGGTCAGCTTCATGAGAGCCTCATCCCTTACCAATCCGTCACAGTTGCTGATGGCGACAGCTGCCCCAGGCATTCCAGTGACACCTCCAGTGTACACACACTTCTGCCGCAAGGGCTGCCGGAACAGCTCCCGGAAATCCTCCTGCCACTCGACCGAGGCTCCCGGCGCCACCAACCGCCAGTTGGGCCGCAGGCGCAAGTGCAGTTCCTTCCCAAAAACAGTAACATTGAAGTAGAGGGGGCGGCGCCCAGTCCTGCCAGGCCGCGGGGTCCCTCCTTCCGGGTGCAGGGGGCTGCGAGCCACCCGAGGGTGACCGGAGTGGGATGGTGGTGCGGGTGGCACGTCCGCTACCACACTCCCTGTGGAGGCTGCTGCTGGGCCGGACACCACATGGGAGAGGAAGCGTCCCCGAAAATCCGTGCTGCAGGGCACTGTCACACCATAGCCACTGAGCTTTCCAGAGAGGCGCAGCTCTATTGGAGGGAAAGAAAGAGTCACTTCAATGCAGTGTGTGCAGAGGTAAGGGGAAGTCGGAAATCCCATGGGGGCAGGGAGGGACCTGCAATCCTAAGCGTCACCTTAGATGGACCCCTTAGCCCAAGTTCATCCATTGTCCATCCACTGCTTCCTGAGCTCCTGGATTTCTACACTGGGATGCATGGTGTTCAGGTACTTTGCAGACATAAATTGTTCCCGTAACACCTGGATCCTTTTTACACTTAGCAGAAGAAAACAAATGATGCCAAACAGTCCTATCACTCTAGCAACAAGCCTTCCAACCTTGGGCAGGGCCTAGGAAAGGACTGAAATTCCCCAAAAACCCCCAGGGCAAGGAGAGGGGAAGCCAGATCTGCCCCAACTTCCCCAATGTGCTGAAGTCACCAGCCCAGGCTGGGGTAGGGCCCTTCTCCCCAAGCTCCCAAGAATGCAGCTGGCAAAACAAACACACCTAGAAACCCAGGGGATCGTGGCACGTGTCAAGGAGAAGGTGGGGTTGGAGAGGGGAGGCAGGGATTACACGGTTCTATATTTTTCCAAGTTTACTCAGGAAACTTTTTTAAGCAGTGCAGTGGCTGCTGAGATTTCTGCATGGCCCAGCCCCAAGCTGGATAAATATAGATCTTCAAAAATAAAAGGAGACACAGGGGGTGACCTGCTCACTTGGGCTGCGTTAAGTGTGAGGTCATGGCCCATGCTCCAGGCCACATGCCAGCAAGCCCATCCTAACGCAGCCAGGCTGGGCAGGAATGACAGCTCCCTGGCTTCCAGGGCTGGTGATTCATGGATGCGAGTTTGGGAGGAATTTTCATTTCCACACAGCTCTACCTCCTGCCTCCTCAGTTCCCAGTACTGATAAAACAGAAAATGATGCTTCCTGAAAATCCCCCATGCCCAGGGCAGCTGTGGATGGAGAATGCTCGCTCTCCTCTAGTTTGGTTATTATAGCAGAGGACCCCTAAGACTGTTGCAAGAGGGGTCCCACTGGGGCTCAGGAGCAGGGCTCACAGACAAGCAGGCACCCTGCCTGGGAACCACCGGGACCTCCTCCCCATGCTCAGAGCACTAGGATGGCACCGGCGCTGCAAGGTGTGGAGGGAGTATGGTCTGGATGGGAGAGGATGTCTGCAGCCTTTGAGAATGTCATGCTGGGAGGCTCCAAGGATGTGTTTCTGTGCAGGGTGTGGGGGGAGGCAATCACCTGTTAGCCTGATTCTGTGTACGTGACAGACACACACACACACACACTTACACTCACCCCTGCACACAAGCTGGAGACAGAGAAGACACTGAAAGAGACACACAGGGCAGAGAGACAGATACTGGGAGAGAGGGGCAGAGAGGGAGGGACGGAGGGGGGAAGGGAGGAGGGAGAGAGACAAAACGAAGGGATATATACATTGCTCCTAAGAAGAGACTCAATGTTCCCAAATCCTCTCCTGGGGTCTCCCTCTACTTCTAGTGCCAGAAGGGGAAGGAAATCGCAGGACAGCGCCAGTGGCACACGGGTAAGAAAAGAGAGCAGTTCTGCCCCAAGTGTGCACACTGCCTCCCACCCACTCGAACACTGCCTCGATGGCTCGGGCCACCCGGATCGCGTGCACCCAGGACCCCACGGGCCCCCGCGCGCCCAACCCGCACGCACCTGGGGTCCGACTGCCCACGGTGGCGCAGAGCGCGCAGTGCAAGGGCAGCAGGCAGGATAGCAGCGCGCGGAGTGGAGCCATGTGGCCGCGCGGGGACGCGGGCCCGGCGGGCGCCCGAGCCCCAGGTCCCCGGCTGTCCGAGCGCCGGCGGGCGCCCCCACCTCCTCCTCGCCTCCTCCCGTCGGCTCCCGGCCCCTCGATTGGCGCGGCCGCCTGGACCGCTGGTTCCGAGCGCCCCAGGCTGCTGGCGGGAGAGCCGAGCTGCTGACGCGCCAGCGCCCCCCGTGCCAACTGCCGGCCGGTCTGTCCGCCTGCGCGGTGTCGCCCCGGGACGCGGCGGGAGCCGGGCGAGGGGGCGGCGCGGCGGGCCAGGGGTGGGCACATCGGGCGGGGCGGGGCCGGGGCGCCGGTCGGAGCGGGGGGCGCAGAGCGCCCGGGGCGGGGCGCGGGGCGGGGGGGGGGGGGTGCGGCGGCTTGCGGCCCGGATCGGAAGTGCCACGCGGAGCCAGACGGAGCAGGGGTTGCTACCGCACTGGGCCGATTGTCCCTTCAGATGCCTGGGCTCCCTGGAGTGGTGGCCTGAATCCGCTTTCCATGGCCACTCCTCCCCCTTTCTTGGCCGCCTCTGCTTCTGTTCCAGAACCCTGAGGCCAAAGGGGTTATCTACTGCATTGGGGCTGGGGGTGAAGGACAGTGAGTCCCCCAGTAGAGGACGTCTCTCTCTTTCTTTCGTAATGATCTTGATGCCCCACTAACCATCAACCCCTTGGATCTGCCCATTTTCCAGACTGCCACTCCCTGGGCCCCAGGGTGCACCAACTGGCCTGAGTCTTTGCCAGGGGCAGAGATGAGGAAGGTGAGGAGAGAGCCCTCGCTTCACAGACAGCCCTGATTGAAATCCTAGCTCTGAGCCTCAGTTTTCTCATCTGTGAAATGGATGTTAACTATGGCACATAATAGGTGTTCAATAAATGATAACTGGCCGGGCGTGGTGGCTCACGCCTCTAATCCTAGCTCTCTGGGAGGCCGAGGTGGGTGGATTGTTTGAGCTCAGGAGTTCGAAACCAGCCTGAGCAAGAGCGAGACCCCGTCTCTACTAAAATTAGAAAGAAATCAATTGGACAACTAAAAATATATAGAAAAAATTAGCCGGGCATGGTGGCGCATGCCTGTAGTCCCAGCTA
>CAUYSK010049672.1:0-37279 GCA_963575035.1 Avahi laniger | reverse complement strand
GCCCAGCTAATTTTTTCTATATATTTTTAGTTGGCCGATTAATTTCTTTCTAATTTTAGTAGAGGCGGGGTCTCGCTCTTGCTCAGGCTAGTTTCGAACTCCTGAGCTCAAACAATCCGCCGGCCTCGGCCTCCCAGAGAGCTAGGATTACAGGCGTGAGCCACCGCGCCTGGCCAGCAATTCTCTTTTTATGGGAACTATACCTATACTGCTCAGGAAAATAAGATGTGCCCTTTGCCCTTAATTCATAGGACAGCCACCATACACTCACATTCATCATCCCACTTCTTTACTTTTCTACCTCCATGTAACCCAACATAAAATTTCCTCCCTTTCCCCTGATCTCTCTTCCCCTGAACTCACAATCATACAAATAAATTCCATATAAGTAGATGTTTGGGGACCTCAGAGCCACTAGTTCAGATAGCGAGACTGCAATTCCCAGGCTTAAGCCTAGGAAGACCCTACATACATTTATAAAAATGCAATATTTAAGATCTACTAATCTCTAAATCTAAAATCTAAGCTACACAGTACCACTTTTAAAAGTTTACATGCCTACTGATGTTTTCTAAAGGATGGGCTGATTGTCAATTCATATTTCTTAAGAAAAAAATGCCAGAGATTCAGGAGGACTGAGTTCTGGCTCCCTTTGCTTATTATGTGAATTTAAGCAAGTAACTTAACTTCTCTTGACCAATTTCTCATCTATAAAAAGGAAAGTAGGCCGTGCGCGGTGGCTCACGCCTGTAATCTTAGCACTCTGGGAGGCCGAGGCGGGTGGATTGTTTGAGCTCAGGAGTTAGAAACCAGCCTGAGCAAGAGCAAGACCCCGCCTCTACTAAAATTAGAAAGAAATTAATCGGCCAACTAAAAATATATAGAAAAAATTAGCCGGGTATGGTGGCACATGCCTGTAGTCCCAGCTACTCAGGAGGCTGAGGCAGAAGGATCACTTGAGTCCAGGAGTCTAAGGTTGCTGTGAGCTAGGCTGATGCCACGGCACTCATTCTAGCCTGGGCAAAGAAATGAGACTTTGTCTCGGAAAGAAAAAAGGAAAGTAGCCTAGTCTCTAAAGTGATCCAAGTGGAATCTGGAGCTTTCATATAATTATTAAGAATTCTCTCTCCATCAATCTTCATCTATACTTGTAAATGTGATGAGAGGCACACAGTCAGGCATAATCCACCTGTTGAAAATTTTCCACTGTTATTTCTTCCCCTCCCCCATTTCTAATGTAAGTTCATATGTGTAGAAAGTAGTGAGACATAACTACAGGGAAGCACATTCTGGAAGTGTAAGCCAAGTAAAACGACAATTTACAGTATTTTACTCAGCAGGCTAAGACCCAATTATGCTTATCTTTTGCCAGTTATAAAAAAAAATTAAGGCCTGGCACGGTGGCTTAATGCCCGTAATGTCAGCACTTTAGGTGGCTGAGGTGGGAAGATCACTTGAGGCCAGGAGTTTGAGGTTACAGTGAGCTATGATCACACCACTGCACTCCAGCCTGGGCAACAGAGTGAGACCCTGTCTCTAAAAAATAAATAATTAAATAAAATATTTTTAAAAATACAAGTTTAAAAATAAAGGTAATTTTAGTCCCTGTCACCGTCACCCTTCTCCACCCTCCCAAAAATCGACTGCTTGATCTAAAAGATGAAAATCACTGACCTATATGATGTATATGACCCATTCTTGCATTCAACACATATATGAGTAGCCAATTACCAGGCATTAAGTTAAGCACCAAAGACAATGTCCAGAAAAGTGAATTTTTGGCCAGGGCTGAACTACCGTATACATGATAATAAAGTGGGCCTTCAGGCCTTAATGGTATCACTAACCGTTGCCGGCATTATCCTGCCTTGATAGACTCTACAACTTGTGTCTACAGGAGTAAAGAAACACGGTGAATAAATTCCCCCAGAATAAACAAACAAAAAAAAGCCCTGTGTGTTTTTCTCTCCATCCATCAAAGAGGATAAAAGCTGAGAAGATACCACACTCTTCAGGTTGGTAGGTCACATAACATGTCAAAGAGACAGAGTGAGGAGTAGCAGCTAACAAGAGGGTGCACAGACTGAATGAAAAGCACACATCCAGGCTACTCATTAGGCTATGATTTCATGAGTCCTAAAGTTCTTTAGGATTCTGTATCCTACAAGTTGATTTCAAGAGTCATAGTGGATTACCATTCCCAAATTCTGAGGGAGTAAAGAGAGTTCTGTAAAACTGTAGCAAATCTAAATTTCATCCTCTAAATAAAATTCTGGGACAGGCATATGTACCAAGGCATGTTTCATTATAAGGTGTCATTCTTGAACTATCACACTTTTCTTTATGACTAAAAGTTTGTGAAACAATCAGGATTTTAAGAGTTTTGGCCACATTTTGCTCTTTTTGAAAATCCGTATGTCTGCTTCCTAACCTCCTCCCTAACCCGTTTCCATTTAACAAGAACTGCAAGGAAGGGGATGAAGTCCGGCATTTGCCAGCACAGCCTTCTCCCCGAAATTGTTCAAAGCAGCAGGCTAAAGTCTTTCTGAAATGCGGCTGGCGTACATTTTTAAAGTTATTTAAACTTGCGAGATGAGAGGGTAGGGGTAAAGGAGAGAGGCAAGGCACGAACCAACTGCGACCGTTCAGGGCTCCCCCCGCCCCCGCCCGGACCCCGCAGCAGGGAGCCCCTGGCCCTGGCGCCGGGCAGGGCGACCCCCAGGCCGCTGAAGACCGGGGAGAGGCCGGCCATCGGGCCACAGAGAGAGGGGGCGAGGAGGCGAGAAAGGCCAAAGGGCGAGCTACGGGGACAGCAGACTTCATGAAAGGCGCTCGCCTCAGGATGCCCCCACGAGGAAAGCTGGGGCTGGGCTCCCTTTCGCCACGCAGACCGAATCTCGGAGGGTACCTGACTGCGGGTGGCTTGTCCACAGCCCCCTCCCGCCACCCCGGCCAGAGAGGAGGCCGGTTCTCCGCAGAGCTGCCACCCTCGCCAGCGTCGCCAGCATCGCGAGCATCGCGCGCCTGTCAGCTAGCCTCGGTTCGGCTGTGAGGGGCAAACGCAGCGCGGCACCACCCGCAGGCACTGGGGGCGCCGGCCAACACCTCAGATCCCGCCCCCGCCCCCGATGGGCGGGGCGGGGCGCCCCCAGGGTCACGTCACCCGTGGGGCCGACATCTCGTCTTTCCGTCAAACCAGAGCCGCCAGACTGGAAAGATCATTGCTGGAGTCGTGCTCGACCTTTCTTTTATCCTTTTTCTTCTTCCTTCCTTCACTTAAATCCACTCAATCTCTCTACCTAATTCAGTAACCCATTTATTCCGCCGCTCCTTGCGGAACATTTGTGACGCCGGAACCAATGTGCCATGTGGCGCTGGAGGCCGGAGGACTGTTTTGGTAAAGGACTACCAGTTCTCTGCGAAGGGTCGGTCGGTAACAGTTCCGGTGGGAGAACGCGGCATCGAGTCCTTTGACTTCGGCTCCGGCTCTTGATATGCAGCGACAGAATTTTCGGCCCCCGACTCCTCCTTGCCCCGGCCCGGGTGTAGGAGGTTGGGGTAGCGGGAACAGCTTCCGAGGCACCCCAGGCGGAGGCGGACCACGACCGCCCTCTCCTCGGGACGGGTACGGGAGTCCGCACCACACGCCGCCGTACGGGCCCCGGTCTAGGCCCTACGGGAGCAGCCACTCTCCGAGACACAGCGGCAGCTTCCCGGGGGGCCGGTTCGGGTCTCCGTCCCCTGGCGGCTACCCTGGCTCCTACTCCAAGTCCCCCGCGGGGTCCCAGCAGCATTTCGGCTACTCCCCAGGGCAGCAGCAGACCCACCCCCAGGTAATAATAGCCAGCGTTTGCCGAGCTCTTACTGTATGGCAGGCATGGTACTAATATTCCCGGTACGTGGATTATTTTGTTTAATCCTCTATGAGGTGAGATACTATTGTTAGCCCTATTTTGCAGACGAGTAAACTGAGGCTTAGAGAAGTTAAGTTACTTTCTGAAGATTAGCCTAAAAAAGTGCCGGAAGCATACATTCTGTTCTAGAGCTTTTAACCAGTGCACTGCCACTCACAGATTTTTCTAATTCTCCATTTCCTCTTCTTTGCCAGGGGCCTTGCCAGTTTGTCTCAGTAAATTATTCTGAGCCCCTGGGCTCTTGCAGGGGGGAAAAAAGTGAATGAGTCCCCAGGATAGCGCTTACCTAGGTTAAAGGCTGGTGCCATCTTTCTACAGCTATCACCTTTTTTCTTTTTCTTTTTATTCTTGCCTTTATCTTTTTTTCGAGCTACACTGGTTTCTGCTCCAAGTTCTCTCAAGGGAAAATCGGTGGTAGTAGAAGTTTCCCATTTCTCTCAGTGACAGTGAATATAAGAGACAGGGAGTATTTCTGGTGTGTCTAGGATTGCTGTGGTTTACGACTTCCATCTGCTCGGTGGTTTTCCAACTTTGTGTATTCTAAACTAACACCACTGCCTGGAGCAAAGGAGTAAGGAAAATTTTCATAAGACAGAGCGTAGAAACTTTAAAATTTTTCTCCTGAAAAAAGTGGAAATGTCGAGAGAAAATTGAATACAAATTTATTTCACTACTACTTGATTTCATCACCACTTATATTTAATAACTACAAAATCATTACATTAGAAACCTAAAAGTATTTATGATGACAATGGTCATGGAATTATTAATATATAAGTATACCAAATTGGTTTAAATACTCTTTTAAAAACAAAAACACTAGATTAAAAGAAGCATGGACTTTGCAGTTGAACATATTTAGGTTCAAGTCACAACTTTTAACCAGGAATGTGATCCCCACTAGCTTTTAGCTAAAGGAAAAAGTACCAATTATCTCTACTAAATGTTTTTTTAACTGATGGTTTTTTTTCTAAAGGGTTCTCCAAGGACATCTACACCATTTGGATCAGGGCGTGGTAGAGAAAAAAGAATGTCTAATGAGTTGGAAAGTTATTTCAAGCCTTCAATGCTTGAAGACCCTTGGGCTGGCCTAGAACCAGTATCTGTAGTGGATATAAGCCAACAATACAGCAATACTCAAACATTCACAGGCAAAAAAGGAAGATACTTTTGTTAACATTTCTGAAATTCAACTGGAAGCTTCATGTGTCAGGAACATCTTGGACAAAACTTGTATTAATAAGTTGAACCCAAAGATGATGACTTTGATTGAATAATTAGGGTCCTTTTGGTATTTTTTTATCATATCAAGTATTATTGATTAATTAGAGAAGAAGGTAGTTTTTGCAGTATTTAGCTGTCTGGAAGTGCCTATCACATTTTAGAAGATTTACAGTTTCCATATATTTAACATTCCTTGTTATGTAATGGACATTTGTCTTTTAATGTTTTTCCAGTGTTTTAAAATAAAACATTTTGTCTTTCTAGCTATATTGTGGTTTTGTGGTATGATAAAAAAGCAGAACTATTAAAATAATGTTTTGTAATCACTTAGAAGTCATAGGTAAATGTTTTGCAAACTAGTTTTGAAAATGAAATAGATAAACTATTCTTTGAGCAGTAGACAGTTCTATATTTGTTCATATAATGAAAAGTTATAATTCATTATAACCATTGTCTACATGCATATTTTATCTGATACTTCTGTAAAAACATTGTAAAACTTGAAGGCCCAGAAACCCACTTAAGCATAAATTTATGCTCATTTAACTGGAAAAAGGCAGGGATAGACCATGAATAGCTAGGTCAAAGTCTTCTGTCTGAATTTCTCTACTCTGTCTCTCAGCATTGTGGAGTCATTTTCTCTTGAGTCCAAAGAAGATGGGAACCAGTAGTCTCAAATCACTTCCATTATCAAAAGGACATCTCTCAACTCCATCAATCCCAGAGAAGACAGATTGGCCATACTTAGATCATGTTCTTGTGTTCTTGAACCAATTAACTGTGACCAAAGCAGTGAGACCTGCTTGAATTATGAACCCACTTCCTATAATGAGACAGAGTTCTGTGATCTTTAGCCTCACTAAGCTTACCTGGAATAGAAAAATGGTTTTCCAAAGGAAGACATGATATGTATATATATCTATAGTAATTAAGAAAAATACAAAAGAATTTTTTTACCAACTATGTAAACAAAAGTCTTATCCAATGCAAACTCTAGATATCTTGAGATCACAGAAATAAGATAGAACTAATTAAAATTTTGTTTCAGTATTTTCGGAAATACCTAAAAATGAAATGGTCACACCACCTATTTGAGCCATACCCAGTTCTGTCTATTCATTCAGTCTCTCACAGAGACAAAGAAGAAAATAAGAATGGAAGGATTTTAGATTAACAAAAGCTCCATGACAGCCAGGATTTGGGAAATTCTGTTTCTACGAATTACTATCTGGGCAAGTTCACTTCTCTATGCCTCAATTTTCTCATATGTAAAATGAGGAAATTAATAGTACCTGTGTCATAGAGGTGTTGTGTTTGAGGATTAAATGGATTTATATGTGTGAAACTCATAGGCCAGGGCCTGGCACATAGTAAGCACTCAATAAGTGATAGCTATTACTCTCTGTCTCATTTACCCCTATGTCTTAACAGTTTTTAGAATAGTGCCTACAAAATAGTAGGTACTTAATAAATATTCGATGAATGAATACTGGAAATTTTGATTGTAACTACTGTATCGCTCTGCCTACTCCCCTGTATATAAAAGATAACTTAGTGATTTTTCCCCAGTATTTTAACAAAAAAGCCCTTATTTCCTAATATCTTGTCTTTCCACAGATGTGTTGAGATCATTATGTATGATGAAAATATCTTTAGGAAATAGCACTTGGAAGTAAATATTAAGCCATCTCTTAGACATCATGGGATTATTGGCAAAGATGAAAAAGGAAGTTAGGATTTTGTGCCAATGTATTCATATCATATTTGGAGGACATTCAAATTTCACCTCTTCTAATAGTTTATATACATTTTATTTCACTGTAAGTATAAATGTGAAACAAAGGTAAAATTTCTTGCTAAGTTTACTAGCATCTACTTCCAGAGGCCTAGCTTTTTCTGACTTTTAAGAGAAAACATTTTTTGTTCTTAGGAAAGGTACATAAACTATTGGTAGTATATTCAGTTATCAAAATTATTGTGGCATTAATAATCTGGTTTATTTCTATTCTGTTTTTGTTTAGCTAAGTGAAAGGAATTGATTTTTTAAAATGGAAAGTGATTGTTTTTTAGTGTTCCAGAGTACACTTTTTACCTCCAAAGAAATGCTGAATAACTTTTTTGAAAAATTTATAGTTAAGTATACATCTTAAAAACTCAAGATAATTAAAGAACAGGAGTATAGTCAATAGTAGGGTCTTCACCCAAGGGATCCATACTCCAGGGAGTATTCAGCTTTCCAAGGGACATGCAGGCATACGTAGTTTTAAGGAAATATAAATTTAGATCCTTGATTCCTATATGAACTCTTTGTTAATATTGATCTACCTAAGAACATGTCCTTGATCAAGGGATCATGCCAATTCTCCTTTTCCCTTCTGCCTTTTCATGCTCACTCTTCTCCCATTACAAAAGAAACTTTTGGCAAGTTCTGTTTTCCAAAAATGATCCCAACGATATTTCAAGTCTCACAGACTCTTCCAGAACCTTACCACTACCTCTGTCAAGATATGGAGTTCTGTCCCTTCCCTTCGAACCTGAGCAGACTTTTATGACTGTCCTAATTAAGGGAGTATGATGGCAGTTGATGTGTTTTCATTCTGGGTGAAGGGTGGCATTAGAAATGGGTTATATTGGCCCATGTGGAGATGTTCAAAATTCAGATGTATCATCAAGTTGGGAAATAACAATGATGACAGTGTTTGTTTAACGGCCTTGCCTTTTTTGTCTCCTGACTATTCAAAAAGCCATTTCTCCTGTGGGTGAATTGTGTAAAAGGAAAGCAAAGAGCATGAATATAACATGAAGGGAAAGGCACCTCATTTTTAGGCAATAAGTAAATGGTAAGGCTCTTTGCCTCTTCTAAGAATTAGAATAATAAAGGTATAAATGCATGATTAATTTTGGTGAATCTGCTGTGAAGCAAGCTTTATATTTCTACCATTCTCAATGACAAAGAACCTGATGAACATGACTTAATTCCTGTCTCAGTAGCATAATTTGCATGATTTCAAAGAAGAAGTTAAAAGTTCCATATTTACTTCTGCCATACTAAAATTACAACCTCAAATTAAAAGAACATGTTTTAGAGGTAAGTTGATGGTTTTATAATTTCTGGAACATTTTTTCAGATTCTTATGAGAAACAGTTTCATTAACCTTTGCCAGTAAATTACTAGGTTTTATAAATCCATATTAATTGTTTTGCCTAGGTCAAAATCTCCTGCTACTGTAACTCAACCATTGCTTCTTTCATTCCTATTATGTACTTCAATTTAAATTGAGAGAAATATATTGTGGTTTTTACTGTAAACAAGACATAATACCCATCTGTATACCTTGTGTAAGCCCTGAACTTACCAGTGACTCATTTTATCTTCTCTTTTTACTCTTCATTTCCAGTTTATCATCTAAGATGCTATGGCTGTAAGAGTCACTATTATCTTATATGCCATGTAGTAAAAACACTGCCAAGTTAAACTATGATATGCCATCGATTATAAGATGCATCTTAATGCCAGAGATGTTAAAATATGTGTCTTAGTTTGATGAAATTCTGTATATAATACTCTTAAAAGCAAAACATATATGTAGGTATAGGTGTAAATGTTCCCAAAATGTAGTCTAGGACGTAGTGCATTTTAACTAAAAAATCAGCTTTACTTAATTAGGCTTAATTTTTCTCAGATATTTATATTCTGTTCTAATTCATAAAAGCATACTTATTTTTCCATCATAAAATTTCTAACCTATATAATTATTTCAAGAAATCTGGAAAATTTCCAATTTTATGGTAATGTTTTTACTCAGTTTTGCCTAACTTTAAGCTCTATAAGCAAGATGACTCTTAAGTGAAAGGGTTATAGAAAAGTCTTGGTAAAGCTTTTTGGTTAACCTCCCAAGGAACTGAGAAGGAGGATGACCTGAACAATAGGGCCTTCAGTGGGAGTGGGCCTTCTTTGCTTTCAACAAAACTGAAGAAAACTTAAATTGTCAACTAAATGATGATTAAAAATAATTTGATGATACATCAGTTTGTAACTTTTGACATATAAATTGGAAGGAGTTCAAGAATTGAGTGGCATCACTGTAACAAAACTCTATCCCTTTTTACTTATCTACATGAATGAGTTTTCTTAGCATTTTTCTGTACTTAAAAAGTAATACAATTGATGTCTCATTCTAGCAACTAACAGTATTTACCCATGAAGGTAGACAAATACAGCACCGTCAGTCTCATTAAGAGATCCATTTCCAATAAAATTTTACCTTGTGTTTTTAATAATTATCAAAATTAATATATTGTTCTTATCACCTGAATAGTAATGATAATCCAGAAAACAATCTTCAACATCTGAAGTTTTATAACCATTGAAGACAGATTGTTTTAAGTTTTCAAAAAATGTTTACTTTGATAAATAGGATTTCATATATTTTGAGAAACAGATATGTGATAAGGTATCACTAAAAGACTTTTAGCCATATACATTATATTACATTGAAATTAAAATACATGGGAAACGTATAATGTAAATACAAGTTAGGAATAAAAGAAAAACTGCAGGCTGGGTGCAGTGGTTCATGCTTGTAATCCCAGCACTTTGGGAGGCTGAAGCCAGAGGATCACTTGAGGCCATGAGTGTAAGACCAGCCTGGGCAACATAGCAAGACCCCCATCTCTATAAAAAATTTTTTAAAAATTAATTGGGCATGGCAGTGCATGTCTGTAGTCCCAGCTACTCTGGAGGCTAAGGCGGGAGGATTGCTGGAGCCCAGGAGTTCAAAGTTGCAGTGAGCTGTGATTGTGCCACTGCACTCTAGTCTGGGCATCAAAGCTAGAGCTGATCTCTTTTAAACAAAGAAAGAGGGAGGGGGGAGGAAGGAAGGAAATACAAAATTTCCTATTATTAATGAAAAACTTGTTCATATTTTAAGGTGTGATGGTGGATATTAAATTGCCATGATATCTAGATTCTGCTGGATACCTTAATATTGGATTTACCTTAAAGTATCATTATTTCAGAAGTGATTTGCAGTTTTTGAAGCAATGAAAATGTATAAAAGATTACTTCACTTTTCAAAATCACTTTAGAGAATGGGACCAAAAAAACAATTTCTTTTTTGAGACAGTTTCACTTTATTGCCCTGAGTAGAGAACCATGGTGTCAGCCTATCTCACAGCAACCTCAAACTCCTGGGCTCAAGTGATCCTCCTGCCTCAGCTTCCTGAGTATCTGGGACTACAGGTGCATGCCACGACGCCTGGTTTATTTTTCTATTTTTGGTAGAGATGGGGTCTCACTCTTGCTCAGGCTGGTCTTGAACTCCTGAGCTCAAACGATCCTCCAACCTCAACCTCCAAGAGTGCTAGGATTATAGGCATGAGCCACCTCACCTGGCCTAGACCAAAAATTTTAAAGATCTCAAACAAGCAGAGGGAGAAGAAAAGGGTATATAGTAAACTGTGAATCCAAGAGAAGTCAGGGAAGGAGGGAAAAAGGGAAAAATAAAACTGATAGCAGTACATCCAATTAATTAACAAAGTAATCAGAAGTCTTATCTGAATAAATTTTCCCTTTGAAAGACAGATTATTAGATTGTATTGGAAAAATCGAATTGATTTATTGCTGCTTTGGGAAAAATAACATCTAAAAGTTATAAAAAGTTCAAATTTACAATCACAGTGGAGATTTTAGCAAATCTGTATCAAAAACATCACACAAACAATTTGTAAGGATATAGAGAACTGGTACACAAAGAATGTATATAATAATATGTATGTGTATAAATTTTCTGAATCACAAAGGCTCTGCAAATTTCAAAGAGTCGATTGATATACAGATCATGTTTTCTAACCAAAATGTTAATAAATTTAAAAATAAAAAGTACCCCCCCCAAAAAATAAGAATAAGTCAATGAAACAGAAAACAAACTAGTGTGTCAATAAAAGTTGGTTCTTTGGATAAACTAGACAAAGATTAAGGAAGAAAAACAAGGACAATAGGAAAAAAATAAACAATCTTTGGTTGTAACATCAGGAGGAAGTATGCTTCAAAAAAAAGACAATAGAGTAAGAAAACAATAGTGATGGAAACACCTAAAGGATAATGCAGTAGTGAAATAAATCACTATTGCATCATCCTTTGTTCTTACATTGCCCCAATTACTGTACTATCTTTCGAGAAGGTATAAAAGAAGTCTAGAAACACTATCTAAGCTTTCATTGGACACAACTGACAATTTAACATTTTTTATTTTTCATCCATAATGAAGAAAAGAAAATTAACAGATGTTTCATGATTATTAGACAAGTCAGAACTCTGGACTCCAAATATGGTAAAGTTGATCCTGTAAGCAAAATCTCAGACTGTAAATTTTCATTTGACAATATCCTAGAAAAATTTTCTCAAATTCAGTAGTGAGTGTCTAAAGACAAAAGGAAATGGTATTCTCATCCATTTAATCATACAAAAAGGAAGATTTCCTCATACAACACTTTGTGACAAGAATGTCTTTTATGGTTTTTCCTCAGAATTAACTTGATAGGATTTGTAGTAGATAAATACTAAAAGCGGGTGTGTATTCAAAGGTCAGTGGAAAGAAATAGGTTATGCAGAAGTAAAAAATCTATTGGACTGTCTATTCTAATTGGTGTTTATAAATGAAAGTGAAAATGTTTTGCAAGTGAGAAGCAGAGATTTCTGTCCTCTCTGCAAGAAAAATATGGCATCAAAGTTTTGAAAGTAATACATTTTGAGGATGCAATTGCAAAAGGAACCAGAACTAGTAATAAATTAGAACCCAACAGAGAGATATTTAAAATCTGGAATCAATATTTATAAGATGAATATGTTCTAGCTTTATGACAGTTGAGCATCTAGTTACGTTCAAGGGGCATAATAAATATCTTCAAAACCAGGAAAATACTGAATAAAAACTTAGGTTTCTTATGTTTTTGTTTATATTAAAATTTCTTATAAAGTTTTTAACTAATTTTGTTCTCTACATTTTCACTAAGTAAAATCTTTTAAAAAGTCCATTGGACTAAGATGATAAATGATGACTATTATTTCTGGTAGACTGAGAGTTAAGATGAAGAAATTATATTACTACAGATAAAGGCTGTGCAAGTCACACAAACAGGATGAACAACTACGTCAAAGTATTTGGAAATAATAGGTGAAATGGGTTTTTTTTTTAGAAAAATGTTACCAAAATTGACTCAAAAATAATGGTAAACCAGAACAAACCAATAACTATTAAAAATACTGAGTTAGTAGGAATCATACATTTTTTCCTACAAAAGACACCAAACCTTTATGGAACACATAATGTCTGTATTATACAAACTTGTATGAAAAAAAGGGGAGAGCATCCAACACATATTAAACCCACAGTATTGACTTATCACAGACCTTGCCAAGAAAATAAATGTCACAATTCAACAGTTATTCACAAAGAAAAAATAATGAACTAATAGTGTTTATCTCAAGTTTGCAATGATGATTCAGCATCTGAAATTTATTGCTATTGTATACCTTATTAATCAGTTAAAGGAGAGGATCTATATTAATAGCTATAAAGGAAGTCTGTATTAACAGATTGAAGAAAAATCATGCTTAAAATTAAATACACAAAAGTCTTAGAGAAATGGGAAACGAAGAGATGAAACTGACCTTATTTGTAGATAATATGATTGCCTGTGTACAACTCCAAAAGTGCAAAGATTTTTTGAACTATTGTTCTGCATCCAAGATCATTATACAATTATAGCACTACTGTATACCAGTCAAAAAATGACAATAAATAGAGATGCCCCCACTTTTCACAGTAAGCTATAATAAATCTTGGGGTGAGGGAATTGAAAAGCATGATTAAATGAAGAGATACATATTATTCATGGATGGAAAGGTACAATATTGTAAATTAATTACGAATTCAATTCCCATGAAAATCTCAGAATTTATATGAATCTTACAAAATGATTTAAATATTTTATACGGAAGAGGAAAGGGTCAAGATTAGTCATAAAAATGTTGAAGACGATAAATGTAGAGACTTCCTTTACCAGATAATGAAACTTGTAAAATTAATGAGTGTCATGTAGAAATAAATGTATGAGGCCAGGTTGTGATGGCTCACAGCTGTGATCCTAGCACTCTGGGAGGCCGAGGGGCGAGGATTGCTTTAGGCCAGGAGTTTGAGACCATCCTGAGCAAGAGGTCTTGGAATGTAGACCTCTTCTCTACAAAAAAATAGAAAAAAATTAGCTGGGCATGGTGGCATGTGCCTGTAGTCCCAGCTACTCAGGAGGCTTAGGCTTGAGAATTGCTTGTGCTTGAACCCAGGAGTTGGAGCGGTTGCAGTGAGCTATGCTGACGCCACTACACTCTAGCCCAGGTAACAGCAAGAAAAAAAAAAGAAAAGAAAGAAAACAGTTGAATGAAACAAAAATAGAAACCTCGGATACAAACTTAGACACATAAAAACTTCTACTAGATAGCACTACAAATCAGCGGGAGAGGACAAACAATAAGTGTTAATAGGTCACTTGTTTATGCATATGAGAAGAATAAATTGGGGTCCCTATCTCTTGCCATTCAAAAACCAAATTCCAATAAAGACTCAGATGTAAAGAGCAAAACTTAAATTTTTAAATTAGGCAACATCTTTTATTAACTTGTAATAAGGAAAGATTTCTCATACAAGACACAAAGAGCATATAAAAGATTGACAATTTTGACTGTTAAAAATCTTAACAAATGGCACTACAAAGTTCAGGGATGGTTTATTTACAATGCATGTAACTAACAAATGATTTGTATTCAGAATAATGTAAAGAAATCCTAACAAATCAATGAGAAGGGCAGTCTAATGGGCCAAAGAGATAATTAGAAGAAAAAACCTAGGTGGAAAATAAGCATTTGAATCCATGCCAATCATAAAAATATAAGATAAATGCACAATGAGGTATCACACCTCACTCATCAGATTGATAGAACTTAACAAGTCCAACAACAGAAGATATTGAAGATGGAGTGCAAACTACATTAAGTGTTCATGGGAACATAAACTGGTACAACCACTTCAAAGGACATTTGACAATAGAGTAAAGCTGAAGATGCTCCATACCCTAAAACCTAGCCAGTCTATATCTAGGTATTGTGGAATAAACTTACTATAAACTTCAATTCATGTAATTTAAACATCTAAAATTAAAGCTGAAAACATTAGTCATAAATAAAAATAAGATTTAATGAGAAAACTTTTAAAATCTGTTAAAAGTACTTTGGGGAATCCAAAAATGTTTAGAAAGATTTGTATAAGGTTGGAGAAGATTTAAATAGCAGCTACCGTAAAATTTAGGTTAAATGTACTTGTGTAGTGTTTATTCAGAAGGACAAAGATTCATTCTTACAACGTTAGATTTGTGTTTAATGTCCTGCAAGGATTTTTACCTATGAACATGATATTATAGAAAAGTAAAATTTAAAAAATACTTGTGCATAATATGCATAAAAATTGTTTATGAGAGTGTATAATAGGCTGAATTAGCTCACTTTGTGATAATAACCAGCTGACCATGACCTCATTGTGTTTATAATTAACTCAGCATAACAATATTGTTAATCCTCACACTCAATAAAGGTATCTGAAAGCCTTTATCCTTGAAAAAGTTATTTTTGCATATAAAATAAGAATTAAAACACAAGTTACTGTCTTCCACTACAGTATATAATCTAGAAAAATGTTTGCACTTATATTTGTGCACAGAGGCATATTCAGTAATGTTCTTTACAGTAATGTTTATAAGATCAAAAGATTGTCATTAATCTAAATGACCATCTATATAAGAAAGGATAAATTAGTTGTATATTTGCACATTGCAATAGAGTTTAGCAGTCAAATGAATTAGAGCCACTTGATGCAAGATAAATAAATCTAAAATCATAGCTCTGTGCAAACAAAAGCCAAAGCAAAGCTTATGTGATATTCTTTACATAAATTTAAAAGCCTGCAGTTTAATGTATTGTCTATAAGTGTATAAATATAAGATGATAGTGTAAAAACATGAATGAAAGTAATAAATACTATAGCCATGATAGTAATTTGGGGGTGGGTTTGGGCGATACGGGCTTCGAATGAATTTGAATCGATGAGCGGGTATGTATTTTCAAGCCATCCAAATTTGGAAAATGTTAAGATTTATTAAAACTGGCTATGGGGTACACATATATTTGTTTTATTTTCTCTCCTATGAAATATCTTATAATGAAAAATTACTCTGACCCCCAACTCATTCTATAATGCCAAATCTATCAACCTAATACCAAAGTCAGACAGACATTATAAAAAAGGAAAACTATACACCAGTATCTCTCATGAACATAGGATGTAAAAACCCTCAACAAAATATTAGCAAATAGAATCCAGCAATATATATAAGGAATCATATACCATGACCAAGTAGTATTTATTCTAGGTAGGTAAGGCTGACTCAACATTCAAAAATCAATTAATGTAATCCATCACATCAACCGGCTAAAGAAGAAAAATCATATCCTTTCAGTAGATAGACAAAAGGTATTTGACAAAGTCCAGTACCCACTCATGATTAAAACTCTTAGGAACAGAAGGGAACTTCAGCAACTTGATTTTAAAAAAAGAAAATCGTACACTAAGAAACTAGATGCCTTCCGACCAAGATCGGAAACAAGGCCAAGATGTCCTCACCACTCCTATTCGACATCATAGCATTATTCAACATGGAAGTGCTAGCTAATGCAGTAAGACGAGAAAAGGAAATAAAGGGTATAGAGATTGGGAAGGAAGAAATGAAACTGTTCATGATGGCATGCCTGTCTATGTAGAAAATCACAAAGAGTCAAAAAAGCAAAAAATGTCTTGAACTAATGAGCAATTACAGCAAGGTTGCACGATACAAGGTTAATACACAAAGTTACTTGCTTTTCTGTGTACCAGCAATGGACAATTGGGACTTGAAATTTAAAACCCATACCATTTACATTAGCACCAAAAAAAAAAAAAAAAAAGGAGAGAGAGATGCTTGGATGTAAGTCTAACAATATAAACAAAACTTACATGAGGAAAAAGTACAAAACCTGTGAAAGAAGTCAAAGAAGATGTAAATGAGATATTCCATGCACATGGATAGGAAGACTCAATATTGTCAAGATGTTGTTTCTTCCCAGCTTGATTTATAGATTCAGTGCAGTCCCAATCAAAATCTCAGCGACTTATTTTGTAGATATAGACAAATCGATTCCAAAATTTAATTGTAAAGGCAAAAGACCCAGGATAGCCAACACAGTATTGAATGAGAAGAACAGAGTTGGAGGACTTACACTACCACACTTCATGATTTCCTTATAAAGCTACAGTAACCAAGACAATATGGCATTGGCAAAAGAATAAACAATTGTCAATGGAACAGAATAGAGAGACCAAAAATAGACCTATACAAATATAGTCCACAGATCTTTAATCAAGGAGCAAAGGCAATTCAATGGAGAAAAGATAGTCTTTTCATCAAATGACACAGAAACTACTGGACATCCACATGCAAAAAGTGATTCTACTCCTAGCACCCTGGGAGGCCGAGGCAGGCGGATTGTTTGAGCTCAGGAGTTCGAGACCAGCCTGAGCAAGAGCGAGACCCTGTCTCTACCAAAAATAGAAAGAAATTAATTGGACAGCTAAAAATATATAGAAAAAATTAGCCGGGCATGGTGGCGCACGCCTGTAGTCCCAGCTACCTGGGAGGCTGAGGCACAAGGATTGCTTGAGCCCAGGAGTCTGAGGTTGCTGTGAGCTAGGCTGACACCACGGCACTCACTCTAGCCAGGGCAACACAGTGAGACTGTGTCTCAAAAAAAAACATTAGATCATACCCTTCTTATATTTCTACACAGCTGTCCATACTTTGTTGAACCTAGGCATAAAAATGGACAATTTCTCCTGTAGCTTTGGGTTTTAATTCTGAAGTCTCCCATGTATACACATTAAATAAATTTGTATGCCCTTTCTGCAACTAATCTGCCTTTTGCAAATTGGTTTTTCACCAAACCTTCAGAAGGCCAAAGGAAACTTTCCCCTTGGGCCCCCCTAGGTCCCTACAATAAGAATCAGCTCCTGTGAAAATACTACCTTTTCTGTAGAATTTCAAAAGTAAGATGTATGCATGGCAAATCCCATCCATAGTTACTGTTTTGCTAGAAATTAATTACATATTTTTGTTAATAAACTGTCATTTGTTCTTATAAAAATAAAATGAAAAGAATAGAATCAGACGTTTCATCAGCAACACAGAAAGAAAATAACAATGTCTTTTAAAATTATAAAAGAAAATTATTTCCAACATAGAATTCTATTCCCACAGTATTATTTGAAGGTAAAATAAAAATATTTCAATATATGCAAGGTTTCAAAAATGTTAACTCTCACAAACGTTTAACTCTCAAAAGGCTTCTGGAGGATGTGCTTCATCAAAATGAGGAAATAAACCAAGAAAGATTACATGTAATTCAGGAAACAGAATTCCCAGGGTAACGGCTGCAGAGCAGGCCTAAATAACAACCAACCCGTATCAGAGCAGGATGAAGAAGATTATACAAGGGAAGTCTCTAAGGAAAAAAAAAGGATTGGCAGGTTATCTACCGGTTTTGCATGAATGGAGCAGAGTTTGATGGTCCTGGCTAGGATTCTGGGAATGATTTAATGATTGAAAGTTTTAAAACTAGGCAAATGAAAAAAAGCAAGGAAGTTACCACATCTTAGGATAATAAAAAGTTTACAAGAAAATAATTATAATCATTGTACACTGTGGTATCCAGGTTCAATATTTACATCATGGCCCAGCGTGGTGGTGGCTCACACCTATAATCCTAGCACTCTGGGAGGCTAAGGCAGGAGGATCACTTGAGTTCAAGACCAGTCTGAGCAAGAGTGAGACCCCATTTCTACTAAAAATAGAAAAAATTAGTCAGGCATCCTGGTACATGCCTGTAATCCCAGCTACTCAGGAGGCTGAGGTGGGAGGAACTCTTGAGCCCAGGAGTTTGAGGTCGCAGTGAGCTATGATGACACCACTGCACGCTAGCCAGGGCAACAGACTAAGACTTTGTCTCAAAAAAAAAAAGGCTGGGCATGGTGGCCCACACCTGTAATCCTAGCACTCTAAGAGGCCGAGGCGGGTGGATCGCTGAAGGTCAGGAGTTCAAAACCAGCCTGAGCAAGAGTGAGACCCCGTCTCTATTAAAAATAGAAAGAAATTAGCTGGACAACTAAAAAAATACATATAGAAAAAATTAGCTAGGCATGGTGGCACATGCCTGTAAGTCCCAGCTACTACGGAGGCTGAGGCAGTAGGATCGCTTGAGCACAGGAGTTTGAGGTTGTTGTAAGCTAGGCTGACACCACGGCACTCTAGCCCAAGCAACAGAGCCAGATTCTGTCTCAAAAAAAAAAAAAAATCTCAAAACTATTGTCCTTGCTGCTGATGATAATGTATATAGTACTTATTTTTTTTAAAGACCTTTATAATTTCTAAAAAATCCTAAAATATAGATTAGATAGAAGTTAATATACCATTACCCCATTTTGTAGATAAGAAAAATGAAGGACAGAGAAATTTAAATTATTTGCCCAAAGTCAAAGAGCTACAATGAACCAAAATCTATTGCAGTTTGGGCTTTTTTGATAAGGCCATGTGGATCTCTAATACAAAACTACTCAAGATTGCACATAAAATTTCTCTGCTAAAAATTTATTTTGTGATTAGTGGTTGACGGGAGTTAAGGAAGGTGTGGGGTGTATGGGAAGGGGGTGGCTATAAAAGGAGAACATGATGGATCCTGTGGTGATGGAAATATTTGGTACCTTCGCTGTATCAATGTCAATATTCCGGTTGTGATATTGTACTATAGTTTTGGAAGATGTTGGGGCAAACTAGGTAAGAGTACATCAGATCACTCTCTATTACTTAATTTAACTCTATATAAATCTAATGTTATCTCAAAATAAAAAGTTTAATTAAAAATAATAAATAATTCACAGCTTGCCCAGGAGCAAAAGAAAAAAAGAGAGAGAAAAAAAATAAATCAAAATGATAAATAATTGATATTTCTTTTCTAAACCAATTTCATTTTTAAGAACTTTACTTACAGTTTGGATAAACTAAAATAAAACAGGATCATGCACAGGAGCTCTGAGATTCAACACAATGAATTCAAAAGTGGGATAAGTCCCATGAACAAAAGCTCTAAAACAAACCACAAAGATCAAGATCCTTGAAAATGAAAAATGAGGGGCCGGGCGCGGCGGCTCACGCCTGTAATCCTGGCACTCTGGGAGGCCAAGGCAGGTGGATTGTCTGAGCTCAGGAGTTCGAGACCAGCCTGAGCAAGAGGGAGACCCCCATCTCTACTAAAAAAAAATAGAAAGAAATTAGCTGGACAACTAAAAATATATAGAGAAAAAATTACCCGGGCATGGTAGTACATTCCTGTAGTCCCAGCTACTTGGAAGACTAAGGCAGTAAGATTGCTTGAGCCCAGGAGTTTGAGGTTGCTGTGAGCTAGGCTGACGCCACAGCACTTCTAGTCCGGGAAACAGAGTGAGACTCTGTCTTGCAAAAAAAAAAAAATGAAAAAGGAGCCCAAGGATTATTTTCTAAAGCAATGAAATCAGTATAGGAAACAAATTTATTAAGTCATGAAAACTCAGCTCAAACAGAAGCACTAGAATAAAGTTAGAACCACCAAAGCTTCCTTCAATCTACTATATACTTTACTGCAATCCTCAGCTTAGAGATTAAGAATGTGTGTCTGTGTGTGTGTGTGTGTGTGTGTGTGTGTGTGTGTGTGTGACCTTCAACCTGATATTCACAGCCACATGTTTCAAAAGACTCCCCCAAATGCTTTTTTTTTCCTTGCTACTCACAAAGTACATGAAGCTTCAATCATTTCCTGCTTCTCCCAGCTGCAGGACTTGCAATTAGGAAAACATTCAGTCAGCGTCTAGGGCAGGTCTGGTTAGAAGGATGAGCTCATCCCTTCAGATGCGCACCTGATCCTCAAGAAGCTGCTCCTCCTACAGCAAGCAGATCTTTGTATGTTTAAAGTGACACCCACAACCTGTACAATCACTTAGCCACAGCCAAAACAAGTCCTTCCTTACATATGTCTAGTGCCATGGAATCATTTCCTGCTCCAGACACTTCACATGGCCACCGAATTCAGACGTCAGTGGCAGCAGCTGCTGCTGCTATTATGGCCTCGATACAGAAGGACTTCATTTTTGGCTATAATGGAGGACAGGTCCTTCACCACTACCCTGGAAACATGGCACTGTTTTTTCAACAGTCCCTTGCCCACAGTCAAACCTTACCAGAATCACCCCTTCTTTCATAACTTACAACCCATTTTCCTGAACTGGAATGCAGTGCCTCAACATCTCTTTATTCCATTTGCCCTGTCTACAAGTCTGAATTAGCCAAGGCAGCTAAATGTGCCGTATGCAGTTAAAGCTAAATACTCCAAACTCAGGTTTGCCTCTCAGCTTCACTAAGAAAACATTTACTCTGCCATAGCTGTCTATTTATTGATAAAGCACACAATAATCCTAACCCAAAGATATGTAGACTTCATTTCACTTCAAAATAATATAATAGTGGTACTAAATATCTTCAATCAGAAGTACATGGGGGGCCAGGCCCAGTGGCCCACACCTATAATCCTAGCACTCTAGGAGGCTGAGGCGGGAGGATCACTTTAGGTCAGGAGTTTGAGGCCACCCTGAGCAAGAATAAGATGTTGTCTCTACTTAAAATAGAAAAATTAGCCAGGCGTGGTGGTGCGTGCCTGTAGTCCCAGCTACTTGGGAGGCTGAGGCAGGAGAATCACTTGAGCCCAGGAGTTTGAGGTTGCTGTGAATTAGGTTGACGCCATGGCACTCTAGCCCAAGTGACAGAGCAAGACTCCATCTCAAAAAAAAAAGTACATGGGCACCAAATAGTCATTCAACAAGTATTTCTGAGCAGCTTTTATGTACAAGTATCTTTGACAGGGTACTGAACGGGGCTCTGAACAACACCACAAAAAAAGAATCTGTCCCACCTTAGCCTTCCAGAGGACCTCTGCACTATTTTTACTTTGACCATGATTACCTACTAATACACTACCAGGCTGTCTAAGGAGTATAAAATAGTCAGAGAAACATCAAATTCATTAGCGGTTACCTTTGAGGAATGTTAAGGGACTTAGGATCAATAAGGCAAAACCCAAGGGCCAACTAAGTTAGTAATGTTCTAGATGGTGGTTACAAGGATGCTTATTGTATTATTCTTTTTAAATGTCTTAAATAATCCATAATAAAATTTTTTAAAAAAACAGAACTTCTGTGAATCAAAGGACACAATCAACAGAGAGAAAAGGCAATCCATAGCATGGAAAAAAATATTTGCAAATCATTAATCTGATAAGGAGTTAATATCCAGAATATGTAAAGAACTCCTACAACTCAACAACAAAACATGATTAAAAAATGGACAAAAGGGTGGGTGGGGAACAAAAAAAAAATGGACAAAAGACTTGAACATTTTTCCAAAGAAAATATATAAATGGCCAATGAACACATGAAAAGATCCTCAATATCACTAATCATTAGGGGAATGAAAATCAAAACCACAATTAGATATTGTCTTATACCCATCAGGATGGCTACTATCAAAACAACAAAGTGCCGACAAGGATGTGTTGAAATTGGAACCCTTGTGCACTCTTGGTGGGAATGCAAAATGGTGTAGCCACTACAGAAAATAATATGGCAGTTCCTCAGAAAATTTAAAATAAAGCTGGTGCAGTGGCATGTGCCTATAATCCTAGCAACTCGGGAGGCTAAGGCAGGAAAATCGCTTGAGCCCAGGTATTCAACACCAGCCTAGGCAACATAGCAAGACCCCATCTGAAAAAAAAAAAAAAAAATTTAAAATAGAATTACCATATCATTAAGCAGTTCCATTTCTGGTTACATATCCAAAAGAACTGAAAGCACTATCTCAAAGAGAGAACTGTACACACATGTTCGTAGCAATATTCTTCACAACAGCCATCAGGTAGAAGCAACCTAAGAGAATGGATAAGCAAAATGTCGCATATACATAGAATTGATTCAGGCTTAAAAAAGGAAGGAAATTCTGACACATGCTACAATGTAGATAAACCTTGAGGACATTATGCTAAGTGATATAAACCAGTCACAAAAGTACAGATACTCGGATTCCATCTATATGAGGCACCTAGAATAAGTTCATTGAAATAAAGTGAGATGGTGGTTGCGAGGGACTTCAGGGAGGGAGGAAAGGGGAATTATTTAATGGGCTTGGAATTTCAGTTTTACAAGATGAAGACTTCTAGAAATAGGTTGCACAACAATGTGAATATATTTAACACTACTAAACTGCACACTTAAAAATGGTTAAAATGGTAAATGTTATTATTATTCTAATTTCACACATAAGGGAACCGAGGTTCAGAAATATTTAGCAATTTGCCCAACTTCCCAGAGTAGTACTAAATGGAAAGGGCTGCGATTGGCTCCAAAACCCACACTCTCATCACTAAAACCATCTTAAGTCCCATGAGAGTCTTTCATTCACTTGTTGGTTCGTCCATTCTTTCATTCACTCATTCCTTCATTCAGTCAAGCAATTCAATGTGCCAGGTACACTGTAATAAGCTATTGACATAACAAAACTGCTTCTATTCTCATAGCCTAGAAGGTATGTGTGTCTAGGAAACGGACAAGAAGGATGAATGAACACAAATCAACCTGTCAATGATAGTATAAGCAGAATGCTGTTGAAACATGAAGGGTAGATACTAACTCTGCTTGGGATAATCTGAAAAAGCATTGCAGAAGAAATACCATTGCAACTAACTTTTTAAAAGTATGTGGTTACAACTTGATAAAGAGTATCTAATAAAAAATCTACAGCTAACATCACATTTAATGGTGAAATACTAAATGCTTTCCCCCTAAGACTGGAAACAAAGAAAGGATGTCCACCCTCACCACTCTTACTCAATATAGTATTGGAAGTTCTAGACACTACAGTAGGGCAAGAAAGAGAAATAAAAGGTAAACAGATTGAAAAGGAAGAAATAAAACCATCTTATTTGTGAATGACATAATTATCTATGTAAAAAAATTCCAAAGAATTTACAAAAAAGATCCTAGAATAACAAGGTCACAGGATACAAGACCAAAACACAAAAACCAATCACATGTTTATATACCAACAATGAAGAAACTGAAATTTAAAATATATTATCATTTACAATGACTCCAGAGAAAATTAAATACTTAGGTATATACTTATCAAAACATGTACAGGGTCTATATGCTGAAAATTACAAAATGCTAATAAACCAAAGACCTAAATAAACAGAGAGACTTGTTCATAGATTAGAAGACTCAACATAATAAAAATGTCAGTTCTCCCCCAAAATGATCTGTAGATTTAATGCAATTCCTATTCAAATTGCAGCAAAGCTTTCTGTAAACATATACAAACTCATTCTAAAATTTATATAAAAAGGCATGGACCCTAGAAATATGTGTTCTAGATGTCAGTAAATACTCTAAAACACTGAGGGGTCTATAGCTTAATTTTGTAATTATAATACAAGGTCTCTTATTTCAAGTCTGTGAAAGAAGCTTGAATTTTCCCTTAGACCTGGTGGGTCCCAGGAAGGTGAAAACCCAAGACTAAAATGATATTGCCTCTCTCTGAGGCTCCTCCAATATTGAAGGAAAACATGGAATTCTCTGTTGTTCATAAATACCCTTCTGGTTTTCAGTGATCACAAGTAAAGATAAATTAAGGGGCTCAAGCTCTGACTGGGGTCAACATCCAAGACAGGCTATATCACCAAAGGAAACGGAATATGCACAGAGAAATAAAAGCTAAGCCCAGGTCAGAAATAAGACAATGGCACACAAGTAAGTTTCCACAGTGAATGAATTTTGAAACTACTGCATTATCTAAAGATGTTTCTTCAGAAACTTCTCAGGAGAAAATAAAGTATTTTTCTTCCAAAAATTATAAATAAGCCACTGACTCCCTGACAGCTTTATACTAGAAACCTATCTTTCACAACTCAAAAAAACATGAACCTATACATAGGTCATAATAAGATGGACAAAAATATATTTTGCAAGAGTCCAATACAGTCTTATCCTCAGCTTCTGTTTCCATTTAAAAACTCAAATGCTATTTGAAAAAATGTGCTTTGTAGGATGTTTCTTGCTTTCAACCTGGTACAGGAAGGTACTCCTACCACAAAGTGCCAAAATACTGAAACATGGGCTTTAGAAAAGCTAATTAGCCTCGTACCAACAATGACAGGGCTAGATTTCCTATTTGCAAAAAGCTAAGTAATGGATGTAATAGCTTTTCCTTAAAAGCCACTTGTCTATAGAGAATATTTATATTGCCAAACTGAAAGAAATGAGAAAAATTCTAGTAAGAGTAACACAGAACTAAAAACATTTTTGAATATACCACAATCATATCTCCTGAATAAATATTCATGTGTGTGCCTGATATAAGCCATAGAAGAAAACAAGAAATCATTCACAAATTTACTATGTAGAACTGTTCCCAAACCTAACATAAATATAATAGAATTTGAATCGCCTTTTCTATAGATGTACTCTCTGGGAGGAAAAGATTAAAAAGTGAACCTCAAAGTGAATTCTACTTTTCCACTAATTCTTATTAAACATTGAAAATGTCTCCATATTTTTAATATTGATAGATAAAATTTAAAACTTTAGGGAAGATATGATAAAATTTGTGACTGGCTCCACATTAACCTGGACGTTAAAATTTATTTCCAGTATGATCTCTACCAGGAACAATATTGCTTTTCTATTAGCTAAATATTCCTTTTAGTACTTGATATTATTATCCCAACTGCATACGCAACCATTCCTACTCTTCCCAATGCTCAGGAATTTCTTTTAAAGATATCTGGAAAATCACTTTAAAACTCACAGCTCCCAGAACTTTTTTCTTGTCAAGCTCCGCCTTCCCCATCTCCTCTTAATTGATGTCCTTCAGGTTGCTGTAATGAGGTGAGGAGTTACATGTGTAATCAGTAACTCACAGATCTTTACCTACATCTACACTTGGCCATGTTGACACAGCCTTTAAGGCAGACATCCTGTCTTGGTCTCTCGCCTATTTCTCCCCGTGCTGTTCAATAGAATTTTCTGCATTGATGGAAGTGTTCTATATCTGAGCTGTCCAATATAATAACCAGATGTGGCTACTGCACACTTTAAATGTGGCATGTGAGACTGAGGAACTGAATTTTTATTTACCTTTGTTTAATTTTAATAGCCACATGTGGCTAGTGGCCTCCATACTGAAGAGCACGGATAATCTAGATTCCTGCAAAAGCTAATGTTCTTGCTCTAAATGACAAACTCTCGGCTGGTGACCAGGCACATCACCAAGATCTTGCCAGCCCTCTCTCCCGGAAGATGTTCCTTGTATTCCCAGCTTGTTGAGCAGGTCCTACAGTGAATAAAAGAATCATCTAGAACTATGATGTTACTACCTACCTAAATTTCTATAGCTCCCATCATCTCAACTTCTGTTGCTTGACCCCAACATTTTTTTTTTTTTTTAAGAGACAGAGTCTCACTATGTTGCCCAGGCTGGTCTGGAATTCCTAGGCTCAAACAATCCTCCCATCTCAGCCTTTCAAGTAGATGGGATTACAAGGCACAAGCCACTGCACTGGGAGCCAACTTCTAAATTAGACTTTTTGAGCTTGAAGTTACCACGCTCCTTTAGATACTGCATATTAGATCACTGTTTCTTAGACTTTAAGGTGCATATGAATCACCTGGAGATCTTGATAAAATGCCAATCCTATCAACATAACTGTCCATCAACAATGAAAGGATAAAGAAAATGTGGTATATATACACAATGGAATACTATTCAGCCATTAAAAAGAATGAAATCCTGTCATTTGCAGCAGCATGGATGGAACCAGAGGTCATTGTGTTAAATGAAATAAATCAGGCACAAAAAGACAAATATCGCATGTTTTCATTCATATGCAGGAGTTGAAAAAGTGGATCTCATGGAGGTAAAGAGTAAAACAATAGTTACCAGAGGCTGGGAAGGGGGTATTTATATTTTGTAGAGACTATGTCTCATTATGCTGCCCAGGCTGGTCTTCAACCCCGGGCCTCAAGCCATCCTCCACCACGATTTACCAGTGTTGGGATTACAAGCGTGAGCCACCAAGCCTTGCCTAATTCTGCATTTCTAACATGATTCTAGGTTCTTCTAGATGGTCCTAACCCTAGCTCTCCTAACTTCTGACCTGGTTAGATCCACGTTACTGATAGTTCAGCAGCAAACAGACCCCCTAAATTATAGCATGCCTTCTATTTCATCAAATATTTGTATCATGGGCCAGGGACCGTGGCTCATGCCTATAATCCTAGCACTTTGGGAGGCCGAGGCAGGAGGAACACTTGAGGCCAAGAGTTCAAGACCACCCTGGGCAACCCTAGGCTGACCCCAAGCAAGACCCCATCTCTACAAAAAATTAAAAAATGAGCTGAGCATGGTGGCATGCACCTGTAGTCTCAGCTACTTGGGAGGATCTCTTGAGTTCAGGGTTACAGTGAGCTATGATTGTGCCATTGCATACAGCCTGGGTGACAGAGAGACCGTCTTTAAAAAATAAATAAAAAATAAAAAGCTGTTCAACCTCATAAGTAACAATAATTTTTAAAAAGAGTGCAAATTAAGAACCACAACAAAAGCTGGCCATGGTGGCGGGCACCTGTAGTCCCAGCTACTTGGGAGGCTGAAGTAGGAGAATTGCTTCAGCCCTGCAGTTGGAGGTTACAATGAGCTATGATCGGGGTACTGCATTCCAGCCTGGGCAGAAGACTACAGAGTGAGATCCTGTCTCTTAAAAAAAATAAAGAAAGAATGCTTTTAGACCACGGTTTTTATACATTATCAACTGCTCTTTCTGTTTTCGAACCATTTGGGAAGTCCCATAAAGTCAATGAAAACTACATCACTGACTCACCTTGAAATCTGCATGTATTTCTTAAAAATATTATGTATTACAATTCCACTTTTTTCTAATACAGTTAAATATTAAAATGGCCCAGCAATGTAACTGGACACAGAAAAATGCAACAGTAATATACCAAACCAAATACAGGAAGCACTTGAATAAATTATCTGAATGCATTTATCCTCAGTAGAAAGTATAAGTGCAGTACAAGGTAAACAAGTAATCAGTCTGTACCCTGTCATCTATAAGTAACCTCCTGACAACACTGTTTCCCAAAATTAGCTGAAAGCATCTATAGGTCCACATATAGCAATTATTAAATATAATTTGGCAATGTGGTATGACAGAAGGAACATTTAATTGGAAACCAGGACATGTGGGACATTGCAGCTATGTGACTTGGGCAAGTCACTTAGAAGTTCTTGGCTGGAAGCAGTGGCTTGTGTCTGTAATCCCAGCACTTTGGGAGGTCAAGGCAGGAGAATTACTTGAGGCAGAGTTCAAGAACAGCCTGGGCTGGCCAGGCGGGCGCGGTGGCTCATGCCTGTAATCCTAGCACTCTTGGAGGCCGAGGCGGGCAGATCGTTTGAGCTCAGGAGTTCGAGACCAGCCTGAGCAAGAGCGAGATCCCGTCTCTACCAAAAAAAATAGAAAGAAATTAATTGGACAGCTAAAAATATATAGAAAAAATAAGCCGGGAATGGTGGCGCATGCCTGTAGTCCCAGCTACTCGGCAGGCTGAGGCAGGAGGATTGCTTGAGCCCAGGAGTTTGAGGTTGCTGTGAGCTAGGCTGACACCACAGCACTCCAGCCTGGGCAACAGAGTGAGACTCTGTCTCAGAAATAAAATAAAATAAAATAAAATGAATGGATTGGACTGGTTGACCTCTAAGCATTCTAATAAGTCCAAAAAACTGTCAACACTTCACTGATGGTATTTACCACTCTCAGATTTTTAACGAAGCCATTCACAAAAATAAGAAATTTGAATTTCAACCAGAAAATCAGATTTTGGAGTTTGGAATATAAAGTTTAAAAAAAATGCCTAAAAGCAAATATATAAATACATATGAGATATATATATATATACATTTTTCTCAATGCAAAAAACCGCAGTTTAAAAACGTTTCACTAAAAACCTTAAAGTCTGTTATAATAACGTTTGCCCTATATATGAATATAGATAACCATTTCTACTACCAAACTGATCACTTTCTGGAATCTTACAAATGTTAATAATTGCTTGTTACAACTATTTTCCCAAGCATAGCTCCCTGTACAATCATACACAGCAAGGACTATGGTAATTTAGTCAATTCTCTGTATAGCAATACAAACCTCTTATTTAGCATTATGCTAATATTCAAATTAGTTCCTCATATGTAGTGTAAATATTTGAGAGAGAAAAATCTATGAATTAAAAAAACAGAGAAGATGGGCGCGGTGGCTCATGCCTGTAATCCTAGCACTCTGGGAGGCCAAGGTGGGAGGATTGCTTGAGCTCAGGAGTTTGAGGTTGCTGTGAGCTAGGCTGACGCCACTGCACTCTAGCCAGGGCAACAGAGTGAGACTCTGTCTCAAAAAAAGAAAAAGAAAAGACAGAGATACCCCTATCCATAAATTTATACTGTTCCAAGCTCACACTGAATTCTGGTCTCTGGCCAGATCTGTCTTCAACCTCTCCCCCGCCCCCCTCCCCACCTTGCTCCATACCAAGGCTTTCTCCTTGCAAAAGAAAAGAATCTTAGTTTTTTAGGATCACATCAATTTCCAACTCCAATCCCTAATCTGTCATTTACTAGCTCTGTGATATTTGGCAGCTGCAGAGCAGGATGGTGGTATGAAATAAAATAATATGCCTGACATATTCATAATCACTCACTCAATGTATTATAGCTACTAATATTATTGCCCTAGGAATGTTGTGATATTTATTTACATATTTTAAATTTCCTCTAAATATTTACATATTTACTCTATTTCATTTACATATTACTCTAAATATTTACATATTTTAGAGTAAAAGAGTACTAAAAAAACTATTAAATTATGATCTGACCAATGAATTTTCTCCTCAAACTTCCATTCTAAATTTTATCTCTTCTGAGAAACATAGCATGCGTTTTATTAATGCAGCGTCGTTTAGAATTTGCTTATTTAATAGTTGTAATTTAAAAAATTCTTTTTTCCTTTTAGTCTTGTCAACTCCTATGTAAACTCCTCAGGGTCAGAACCTTGTTTCATACACCAGGGCTCATACACTGTGCTTATAACATTGTAATTATTTTTTTCTCTATCAATGCGTCCTCCTAGAGTTTGAGCAATTCCAAGGCAGATATCAAGTTTTATCCATATTTTGAAGGCTTAATAATCAGAAACAAAATAGGTCTCAATAAATGTTTGTTGAATGGATAAATGAATTAACTAATCTTTTTTTCCTGCAACGGCTTACACAGTACTCTATACATAACCGGAACTCCTTTGTTGGATTCATGCAGAAATCTTTTGGATCCAACCACCACACAAAGTTCTAACTTGCCTCAAAAAGGCACTTCTACTTTAAAGTTTAGCTACTGACATTACAAATTAAAAGTTTTACTCTAACATATGTCAAATAAATGGCTTCAATGACTAACCACATTAAGGTCAGCTCAACGGAGTTGGGTGGGGTGGGAAAAAAAGAAAAAAAGGTCAGCTCAAGAAGGATTTAAAAAGCCATTATTCTAATTAATGAATTTGTGAACCTTAACATGGGAAAATCCAGTTACATAATCAAAAAAAAAAAGGTTATTCCTTGCAAATTTATACCTACATAAGATAGAAAAATGATCGGAAAGCTTGTATCTGTAGATTAAAATGGATAAATTATTTTTATGCCTCACTTGAAGCCACTGTTTTCTCTAGAAATAAGAGTTAACGAGCAAAGTGGTCCAAACCTGTCTCCAGCAAACAGTCCTTAATACTCAGAGACTAATGTTTCCCCCTCAGTGATTTTTTTAGCTTCTAGGATACAACTATTTCCACATTGACAAGACATTCAAAACATGTTCCGTCTCCTAAAATAAAACCTCATCCATTTCTTAAAAAGGCAAATATCCTGAATAGGCACACTTTAGGAACACTAGGTTTTACATCCAAGTAACTAAAACTATCCCTAGATTTAGTGTTCAGCCTGTTGCTGCAATACACGTAGTTTTAAAGTTATATTTGCGGAAGGTTTAAATGTCGTATTGCACATTCCTTCACTGTATCATCTAAACTGATTTTACACTGCATATATTTCATAAGTACACCATAAAGGAATTGTACACTTGAATGAATCTGGTAAGAAACGTTATCTTAGCACACACCCACTTCTTCCAATTCAACACACTACAGAGGAAGCAACCTCAGTTTTTCTTCTCAAGAATCTCTCTTCCGCCCCCCCACACTACGCTTTATTTTAGAACAGCAATCATTCATTGTCCCACTCATAGTCTCCGCCAAAAGAACCTTCCCAACTAATACGAGTTCACCAGAACTCTCTTTTCGCCTTTCAGAGTGTCCGTCTGGTATTTCTCTGTAAAGAGGGAAAGGGAGGCGGTGAAGGTCCGGGACGCCACCATTCCCGCCATGCCATTTAGGACCCAGGTCCTGGCGCGCTGTTCCCGAGCAGCCTCTGGCGGAGCCCGGAGAGCTGCAAAGGTCTGATCCCTTCTCTTCTCCCCACCTTACCAGCCAGTGAAAAGCAAACTGGGCCCAACCTCTGTGCTCTCATGCAACATACCCTCCTCCTCGCTGTACCCCATTTCTTCCCACTTCTTCCCCGACGTAGCCCGGTCCCTTTATCCAGTTCCGAGTCAGGGTAAATAAACAACCTGCTCCCAACACACACACCCTCCACGCTCGGGCCCGGGCCCCTTTAACCTCACTACACCGGGGTCCCTCCCCCTGGACCTCCCAGCAGCTCTAGACCTCGCCGCGTGCCCCAGCGCAGACTGGCGCGCCGTCCCTATACCCACAGGAGCTGGGTCCTTCCCCACACGTCACAGTCAGGTCGATTCCTCGCGCGACCCAGCCCTCCCCACACCCCCTCCCCAAGCACTACCCTCCAGCACCCCATTACCTCCGGCCCCGCCCCCCTGAGTGTGTCGCACTCACTGCTCCCGCCGCCGCATACTTAACCGCCGCGGCTGCTATAGCTACGGGGAGCCAAGGCAACCAGCTCTCGCGACATTTTCCTCAACTGTGGCGAGAACAGCCGAAAAGAGACTCTCGCAAGAAAGTAAATGAGTCAGGCTGCAGGCGGCTAAGTATATCTCGCGATAATAGTGTTTAAAATGGCGGCCGCAAGGCGTTTTGGGGATAGTCCGGAAAGGTTTGGAGTTGGGGCGCGGGCTAAGATGAAGCTTGAGCAGGCTAAGAATCACAAAACTATTGCAGGGCGGACGGTCCATCGGGGCTGGGGAGAGTTATTATGGCTGACCCTACACTGGAATAACTTTAGGGATATGGCCTTCTTTTCCCAACTGCCTCAAACTCAGAGTAGTGTCGCCTTTAGCTGGAAGTCGTCTCTCCAGCATTTTCCTTATGCAGGCAGAGTAGTTGGAGATGGAGAAGGCAAGCCAGAAATTGACCTTCCCATCTTCTCATTCCTTCTTTCAAGTTTTCATCCGTTCTTCCACCCCATCCCCGGTTTGTAAATGGTATTTGGCATCACAGAAATGTTTATCTGGAGTGCCCCGCCCCATCAGTTCTCTAGACCAAAAAAGGAAATAAGTTACGAAAAAAAAAAAATTTGAACGTAAGCTCAAATGTTTGGTCTTGGATGCGGAAGGGAACCGCTTTGGGGTGTGATTTGAACCTTGCACTTGTTACTTGCTGCCTGTGGATGCATCCTTACTAGGTTCCTTTTTCAACACTTAGTTGTAGGACTTTCTCTTTCTGCTCTCAGACAACCGTAAATGCAGACTAATCGAACAGCATCTACAACAGAAAGTGGTTTTAAAGAACGTTGATCAACAAGGAAGAGTGAAACTAAAACAAGGGACTAGAAATAATAAATGGAGAATACGTTTTCAACTCTTGAAGTTCCTAAATCGCTCTCATAAGATACTTAAGTCTAGACCAGCGATGTCCAGTTGAAATACATTGCAAGCCACACTATGCAATTTAAAATTTTTAGTAGCCACATTTTTAAACAGGTGAAATTAATTTTAGGGCCCGGCACTGTGGCTACGACTGTAATCCCAGCACTTTGGGAGGCTGAGGCAGGAGGATCGCTTTAGCCCAGGAGTTCAAGATTACAGTGAGCTATGATTGTGCCACTGCACTCCAGCCTGGAAGACAAAGCAAAACCCTGTCTCAAAAAAAAAAATCAATTTTAGTAATGCATTTTATTTAACCCAACATATTCAAAATACCATTTCAACATATAAACAATGTTATTGATGAGATATTTGACATTTTTTTAGTACTAAGTTCAAAATTTGGTCTTTATACTTTGAGCTCATATCAGTTCGCAGTAGGTACATTTTAAGAGCTCATGAGCCACATGTGGCTAGTGACTACAGTTTTGAACAGCACAGACCTAGACTCTAGAGTAATGAATGAGCAATCTAGGTGGGGTGGGAAGTGGTATCATAGGTGTGTGGATCATGTAAAAAAAACACTTGAAGTTGCTGACTCAAATGGCTATAGAGGCTAGGCAAGTAACAATGAAAGATGTCCTGGTGCAAAACAATAGGTAGTAGTGCAGACTAGGACACCCTGAGACTACAAGCTCCTATCCAAAAGGGCTACTTCTCCTGAGTTTTAAAACATAGTGATGGCAAACAGAAAATGTCTATGAGCAGGATAGACAGTGAACTCTGCTTGCTACCAATGTGTGGCCTCTGTGATCCATGGTATTCAAATGTATGAAACATTTTTGAAGAAAGAATATTTTTACAGAAGAATAGTACCTGGGCAAAGGGATGTCAAAGCTTGAGAATTTAAATAGCTTTCTGGCTGGATTCTGTACAAGGGTGCATTTGAATGCACTAAGCCACCATTGCAACTTATGATCATAATTTGACTTCTAAGTAAACTTTTCTACTGAGGAGATAATTTTACAACCAACCTGAGATCCCTATAAATAAATAAGCTTGCATCATGATTTTTCATTATATTTAAAATTTCAGACATTCTAAGCCTGAAGAAATTAAGTTTCTGGGTTTTCAGAGCTATTGACTAGCAGATGGACTTTTTTCTCCAACTTTAAGAAAAGACATTTAATAATCATTTTATGGTTAACTGTGAAAGTTCTTTGTCACATGAAAATTACGTTTTGTACCTGTTTTGCCTGAAAGTACCTGGTATACAGTAGGCACGCAACAAACATTTGTTAAAGGAATATAGTCCTTTTTGGGTTTTTTTGAGACAAAGTTTCTCTCTTTTGCCCTCCCTAGAGTGCAGTAGCATCCTCATAGCTCACCACAACCTCAAACTCCTGTGCTCAAGCCATCCTCCTGCCTCAGACTCCCCAGTAGCTGGGACTGTGGGACTACAGGCGTGCACCACCATGGGCAGTAGAGACCGGGTCTCGTTCTCGCTCAGGCTGGTCTTGAACACCTGACCTCAAGTGATCCTCCCAATTCAGCCTCCTAGAGTGCTAGGATTATAGGCGTGAGCCACCACACCCAACTGAGGAATATAGTACTTAATCTTTTGAGGGGCTCACAGACTTACAAGCCTGAGAATCTGATGAAGGATAAGAACCCTTATCCATGTCTAGTCCCTAAGCTCATGAGATTAAAAAGAAGAAAAAAAGAAAAAAAAAGAGCCCTTATCCAGATCCTATCTGTGCCCTACCCATATCCTCTCAGCCCACCCCAGAGCTCACTACATCTTTGGTAGACAGAGTCTGTACAGGCCCAGAGCTTCCTACCTCAAATATCTGAATATCTCTTTGTTTGAAAGGGCCAGCAAAGTTAACTTTAACAGGAGCAATCCACAACCAATGAGAGATGGGATTTAGTAGCTAAATACTCCAGTTCCTCTTCCTCATACCCGTAGTGGAGCAATTCTGAGGTATGTTCTACTATAGTAGTTTTCAAAGTTTTCTAGCATATGAGAATCACCTAGAGAGATTAATAATATACAAATTCCTGGGCCCAAGAGTTTGCATTTCCTTTTCTGTTTGTCTTGTTTTGTTTTGTTTTGTTTTTGAGACAGGGGCATGAGTGCAGTGGTGTTGCACTGGATTAAGAGTGGGGGTATCCTGCTCAGCATTCCCTCTCCAAATTGCAGCTCATTGCAACCTCAAACTCCTGGGCTCAAGCCATCCCCCTACCTCATTCAGCCTCTCAAGCCACCATGTCCAGCAGTCTCACTGTGTTGCTCAGGCTGGTCTCAAACTCCTGACCTCAAGCGATCCTCCCACCTTGGCCTCCCAAAGTGCTAGGATTACAAGAGTGAACCACCATACCCGGCCTTACATTTCTAACTAAGCTCCTGGGAGATACTGATTCTGCCAATCCATGGACCATATTTTGTGCAGTAGTGTTCCTGGAGATTCCCCAGTGAGATTCTGCCCCAATTGCCCAAAGAACCCTTTATTGGATTTCCTCTCACTCCCTTATACTGCTTGGATTTCTGGGATTACCTCCCAAATAAACTACTTGCATCCAAATCTTTGTTTCAGAGTCTATTTGAAGGGAAATCCAAACTATAACAACCTTCTTTTTAGAAAAATGCACATAGCAATAGAGTTTTGTATACAAGTTTAGAGGAGATATGAATGCCTCAAAATTCATTCTTTAGGTTATAAACAAAGATGACCAGGATAAATGTCATGTGACCCAAGGTCCACTAAAATTCCATCAGTCTAATGCAGGTCTGGCAACTCAGCTCTCCCTAGAAGTTGTTTTCCCAGACCCTATTAACATCTCTTTATTCTTCCTGGTCTGCATCACTCTTTATGGAATGTGGGAGTAAGCCTGGGACTCTAGAGAGACCTCATGCTTGAAATCAATAAAAAGACTATTGTTGCTCATTCCTGGTGGGCTCTCATGGTTTCTTCCCAATCACAGTGCTTTCTGGGCATCACTGCAATGCCCCATAATCCTTAGATCTTTTCTTGCTGTATCTACACAGAGCCAGGTGTACTGCAACTGTAGCTGATTTATCTCATTCCCTTCTGGATTCCACATGGCTGCCTATTCTATTTCATCCTTCTGGGACTCTGTTACCTTTATATCTGTTACATATATCCCAAAAATCTGTTACATATATCCCAAAACCCACTCTGGTGTCATCTGGAAACTTTATGGCATGCTCTAGTTCTGTGAAAATTAGGGTAACCCTAATTAGAACCCCAGGTTCTAATCAACTACATAAAGAGCTAACACCAAGGTCACCAACAGCTGTTACCTAATTACAATGCACAGTAGCTTTCTAGCTTTGGCTACGTATGGACTAGCTCATGTGTTTGTGCATGATTATTTGTCTCATGTACTGTTGAATAAACATGTCTTTGTATATACCTATGAGTGTGGTTTTGTGGGTGCAGGTATGTAAGCAATCAGAGCTCAGGTCTGGTCTTAAAGTCTGAATAATGAATGTTTAGCATTTGGCTTTAATTAGTCTTTGTGCATTGTTATCCTGAGCTTTCATCTGCCCTCAAATATCAGAGGAAGAATGAGTTCATTTGCTTGAAGTTTATTGACTGTTACCAGTGGCAGAGCAAATTCCATAAAAGAGCAGGTTCCATATGGAGCAAGTGGAAGGGGAGCTCTGAGTTGATGAGGAAGGGTGCTTGGAGTGGGGACTTGGAGTGAAGGATGGAAAGGCAGATATCTCTCTCCCTTTTCCCTCCATTCCCACAAGGATACTGGATTAACAGTGGGGGTATCCTGCTCAGCATTCCCTCTCCAAATTGGAACCAGAGAGGGGAAACATGATGCAAATCAGAAACACCTCACAGCTCCTCTGTTTCTCCATCCAAGGGGATGCCAATATCCACATGGTAGTCTACAGGCTCCCCGGAGCTCAGCCAGGGAATAGGGGTTCGATTGAAAGAAGGCCTGTTGGAGAGGTTCTGGTTGAAGAGGACCAGGGGTTCACTCAGCAGGGGCCCCAGGTCAAACTTGGGCATCTGGAAGGTCATGCGTTTGGAGGCCTTCTCATATCCACCATAGGGCATTGCTGTCCTGAGGAGGGGAAACATGTAATTAAGAATCAGAACAAAAGAAACAGAGCCTTAGCAATGAGATATTACCCTGTTTTGAGAATGGGCAAGTCCATGAACTCTAGTTTGATATTGCTTCTTCACTCCTTAGTCTTCTTCTCCCCTTAGCACACCTCATTTGCCTTCCTGCTTTGCTTGTTTTCCAAAAGCTAATAATGAGAAAAGGAGTCTCTCTCAGAAGCTAAGCAGGGTCAGGCCTGGTTGGTACTTGGATGGGAGAAAAGGCTTCTAGTGGGTACTAGATGGGAAAGTCTTGTGAGTAGTTGTGACCAGATCAGTATTTCAGAGAAAGTGACCCAAAACACTACAGATCCAAGGGTCTGGGGCCACCTTAAATTACAATGTGGAGACCACTCCCTCCATCTAATCCCTACCCCCAACCCCAGATGGTAGATGGCCTAGCTGAGAGGAATTAATATTGCCTGGAAAATACAGGCTCCTTAGGGCCAATTGCAAAAGCACTTCTCTAACTTGCTTTCACATAGATCTCCTGTCCATGGTCTAGAGAAACCCAATTCCAAAAGAACAGATACTTAAAGCCTTCTAAATCGGGGTATAGGAAATAGAATCATACTACAGGGAGAATAATGGCATCATAACTTTGAATGGAAGGGAGCTTCAAGAGGCCTTCAAACACATAATATATTATTTCCATTTTATTTTATTTTATTTTTTTTTTTTTTTTGAGACAGAGTCTCACTCTCTTGCCTGGGGCGAGTGCCGTGGCATCAGCCTAGCTCACAGCAACCTCAAACTCCTGGGCTCCAGCAATCCTACTGTCTCAGCCTCCCAAGT
>CAUYSK010049670.1:0-57159 GCA_963575035.1 Avahi laniger | reverse complement strand
ACCAAAAATAGAAAGAAATTAATTGGACAGCTAAAAATATATATAGAAAAAATTAGCCGGGCATGGTGGCACATGCCTGTAGTCCCAGCTACTTGGGAGGCTGAGGCAGTAGGATTGCTTGAGCCCAGGAGTTTGAGGTTGCTGTGAGCTAGGCTGATGCCACGACACTCTAGCCAGGGCAACATAATGAGACTCTGTCTCAAAAAAAAAAAGAAAAAAACAGCCTTATAATTCCCAGTTCAAATTGTTTCCACCATATTCAAAGCTGCCTCAGTGACTGTTCAAATAACTACTTTTCATTTAAGGCATTTAAACAAAATGTGATACTTTCACTGCAATATAAACATATATTTAATAATGATGACAATTGTCAGAAACTGATATTTGCAGAACTAAGAAGAAATATATTATAAGGTAGTTGGTATTTAACACACTGATTTCTGGATCCTGAATAATGATAAAAGTGCACCCCATTAACACGAAGGGTCATATGGGAAGATACAAAACTCTAGCTATTCTTTGGCTTGCTAGAAGCTACAAAGAGATAATTTATATTTGAATCACTGTAATATTATAGCATCCGAAGTTCCCTTTCTAAAATCCGAGTTCCACTTACTCATTTTAATGACTACAGTTTTTTGGAAACTTTTCAAATTGTTTCCATACATTCTTCTTGGACATAAACTCAAACTAGCCAGAGTGATACAGATTTTTCATCAATATGGTATTGAAAAAAATAGTCTAGTTATATCTTTCCAAGTACTTTGGCTTATTTGATTTTATTGTACTTTTAAGCAGTGTCACAGAGATTATGCAATTAACAAAGTTAACTGTGTGGTAGCAGAGTTTGAAGTTTAAAAACCTAGGTGCTTGCTTGTTTGCTTGTTTTGGTTTTGGTTTTCTTGAGTTCACTACTCAGCCTGCTCTGTACACTTAAGAGTGTGAGCTCTGAAGTAACAAAAAAAAAAAAAAAAAAAACAGATCTAGATTTGAATGCTGTTCTTGCCACTACCTAGATTTGCGAATTTGAATATCCTTCTTTAACTTCTCTGATCTCAGTTTTCTCATGTGTGAGTGGGGGGTTAGTGTTCTCACTGGTAATAAATAATAGCGTTACCTCACTATCAAGTTTCTTACTACCTATACAGGTGCAGTGTTCCCCCCTTTCTTTCATTTTCCTTTATTTGGGAGTAAGTTAAAATACAGTTGGAGAAATTAACTTCCTTGTTCTCAAACAATTCATTTTTCCATTATTAAAACTCTTTTATTCTATTTTTAAATTTGAGAGAGCTGTCTCACATTGTTAATGTGAAAATATTAATTTATCCAAAGGACTTTTTTTAAAAGTTAAAGATAGAGTAAATAACCATGATAGCTATAGTATTTTCTCTTTAAAAACTCTAGTCAACCAACAAAAGTTCTCAATGAATACAGGCCAGTTACGGCAAAGTTTTGGTAGTCAATGTGTAAAAGGATCAATTTCTACTGTAATGAATCAAATTATTAATACAAAGAATATAACTTCACCTGCTATACAATCTATTTGCAAGTTGTTGAAATGCATTATTTTGTAATTTTAACTCATCTTCTTTGAAAATTATAATTGTTAGCAACAATTCATTTTTTATTATTAATTATCATCCTTCTAAGGTTCTTTTAAATCAATAATGAACTTATCTCTATACTTAATGCAAATTGCATACATTGTATTCAGAATAAAGTGCAAATATATAAGAAAAATTGTTTGCTAAAAGTAATATTACAGAATTATATTTGTTTCACAGTCAATAATTTTTTAGTTTTTGTCAGTTTACATAACAAACTATTATTTAGTAATTGCCAGCAGCAAATTTACTGATACCTAAAATCCAAAGTGTTCTTCTTAACTCAAACATAATTATCAGCAGTAAAAGTTTAATAATTTAGGAATTTAATTGATAGCAGTAATATCTAGTTTATATTTGCCTAGAAGTACCAGCTCAACATACATTGGCAACACTGAAAAACAATTTACATCTTTATAATAAATAGATATGAGTTAAAAGCACATTGAAAAGAAATAGTAAAAGAGTTAACATTTAGTGAGCATGTGGTCTTTATGAAATAGTGCACTAAGTACTTTTAAAAACTATTAATATTAATCCTGATATTAAAATATTTTATTTTTTGTATTACAAGATGGTTTTCAAAGTATCATTGAGAATAAGAATTATATATATAAGCACTATACACAGTACCTCATTTATTCTTCCCAACTTTGCCACATAAGAATTATTATCCCTACTATGCTGAGGAATTTAAACTGAGACTCGAGGTGGTTAAACATTTCCCTGACATATTTAACTACTTAGTAAAAGGGCCAGAACTCATAAATAGGCTTGTATAATTCCAAGTCCATGATTTTTTTCAGTTTATCTTGCTATTGCTCAAACAGGTGTGCTCTTAAAATTGCTTATGAAATATGCACAAACAGATGGTACTTGCTAAACATATAACTAACAATAATGTCCTGATATTTTCAAATACTCAAGAGAATCTATCATAAAGAGCTTGGAAATACACAACATAATATATTGCACCTACAAAAACATGGAAGAACAGTCTAAATTAACACTCCATGTTAGAGAAAATTAGACAAGAAGAGTAAAATGATTTAGCCAATTTACTATCAAGAAAATTTCAAGTCTAGAGTCAAAGCACTTCTCTTTAATCTATTTCTAGAGTTTTCTGTATTATATCCAGAAAATAGATTTTTGTCATAATATTTGTATTTACTTGTTTAATCTAAAGAGTGAAAGATGCTAATTCACAATAATAAACAGGAAGAAAAGATACAATATCATTATCATCTCCCACCATGTAGCAGAAACTTTTAAAAAGTGGTAACGTTCAGTTACAAAACTATTTCACTAGAAGTATTTCCCAATATTATGAAAAGTATACCATCATGATATGTTTCTATTTAATACTATTAAGAAAACAATACCTGCTACAAATAAACCTCATGATCCTCTTTCCAAATTTATGATAGTTAATAAAGTGTCTAAAAAAGACTTATTTTATTGTGAAACTATCATTCAAAATATTTTATCCAGAGAAATTAATATTAAAAAACATTTCTAGTGCTTTAAATTTGTTTTGTAAGTTACATCTGTATGACTAGGAATGATTATAAGCACTAATAATTGTTGTAGAAGTTATCTAAGCTGAATGCCATTTTAAACACCTTGAAGAATAAAACAATCTTTCCTATGTGTCATAAAAATCCTCTTTTGCTTTACAGTCTTTATGGGGTTTCTAAATCCCTGAATGGATACATTCAACTGGCTGACTCTATTACATTCTTTGATGACTTCTTTGCTTCTAAAAAAATGATGCTGAGTGTATCTTTAGGATGTGTAAGCAATGAAAATGTTATGTAGCCAACTGACAGGAAAGCATTGATGTCCTGCTGGTTTATCAGCAGTCATAAGGGATTTTCATTTATTCAAACTTTCATGTATCTTCCCTTGTAATCAAGAGCATACATGATTGAAGTACATGAAGAATAGTGAACATCTAAAAAGGGTAAAAAATCAATAATTAATATAAAAATAAACTCATCAGTTAGGTTCAAATAAATTAGCAGCAGAGATACTTGAATAAAGTGCAAAGAAGAATCTTTGAAAACTCATGACCTAAATATATTGACAATGTAATTCTATGTGCAAGACTGGTTTTGAATTCAGCACCAGATACTGCTTGCCTACTATTTATTCACACAGTAGAGATATACATAAATAAGGAGTTACCCACCTATAATTATTTTATCAATGTATTATTACATGTAGGGTGCATATTATACAGATAAAGCAAGAGGATATTGGCTGGCATGGAATAATAACTCGAAGACACATATTAAAAAATTCTTGAATTATATTCTCACTCCAACTACTTATTTGATCTTACCAAGTCACTTAATATCCATGTCTTCAATTTTTTTTAACTTTTGTCTTTTCTTTCCACTATATTATTTTAAGGATGCACTACCATAATATATGTAAAAACACTGAAAACGAGAAAGCACTATACTAATATACTTTAGATTAAGATTTCCCTTGATAGGGAAAATGATTTCCCTTGATAGCATATCCCGGAGCACAGAAAGGTGACCTCAGCACTGCAGAGTGATGGCCCAATGCTCTAAATCTAGATCAAACTTGAAGTTTATTAGCTAAATCTTTACTGCCAAGGAAGGTGGCAGGTTGAGTAATATCCTTGTGGTTTTGGACAATTTGGCCATTAAACTTCTTTTAGATTACAGTCTTTAGTTTCTTTAGATTATAAAATTCCTAACACTTTATAAAACTCCAGTTTAAGAGTGAAATTCTCATGAAACGAGAGAGTGCAATCAACAAATATTGAGCCAAGGATGAATTTTTGCTATTAATGGTAGATTCTCAATGGTAAATTCTCTTTGATAAATAAAGCTGCTCCCTTCCCATGGCTTGAAATATATTAAAAATATATAATATCAGTTCAAATTAAATATAATTTGAAATATAATATCAAAATTATATTTGATGTCATATACTCTCAAAATTATTGAGACTTCATAGACTAAAAATAATATGCAACATTAATATCCCAATGCACATCTAGCTTTTTCAATTAAGGAGAATTTTCTATTAATTTTTGCTTGGTAATACAAATAGATTTCCAGTAGAAAGAAATTTTGAATACTACATCTTGACACTGATATAAAGTATATCATTTGACTATTAACATTTTATCAAATTTTAAGAAGTTATATTTAGCAGATTTGATTAGCTTAAATTCCAATTCAGACACTATTCCATATGGATGTTTTAGCTCTTTTCACAATGCTTAAAATAAACAAAAATATTGATGGAAATAACCAATTATGTGTGTTGTTGCTCACAAATAATTGGATTATTATAAATATGCAGGGGAAAATTGCACAACTAATTCATGTGCATATGTTCTTTCTGGATTCAAGCTACAATCTTTTAAATATTTTAAGTAGATTAAGGTAAAATTATTTGTCATGTTTGTTCATGCTTAGAGTTTTTCTTGAGGTAGAAAGTAACTTGAAAGCAATGCAAATGTTGATTTAATTTACATGTGAGGTATCAATTATAGTACAGGAAATGATTAATATATTTTGTTTTAAAAAATCACTTAATATTGCATAGATTTTTCTAAAAACTGAACTAAATCAAGTTTACTCAAACTCAAATACTGTAAAAATTTACTTCAGTCAATATTTTCCACTCTTAAAATACTTAAGGGTCCAGCTTCAGGATTATATCTATTAGTCAGTCATACCTTACCGCAAAGTATATTACTCGGAGAATAAAATAAAATTATTTTAAATCCTAGACGTAGTTTCTAAAAAGTATTTGAATGGAAAAACCATGGAGAAGGAAGACCCATGATGTTATGATAAAATAAGCTAAGATACTTACAGGTCTTAATTATTCTGTATTAAACATATGTGTAAATTATGAATTAATCTAAATATGCCCGTACATAAAGATAAAGGTGTGTATTTTTCATTTTAAGCCAGTTAAATTAATTCTATAACCTATTGCATAAGATTAATAAAAATAAACTGAAACTATCTATTTGCTTATCAGGAAAATACAGCACTTTTCTCATTATTATGTATAAATTCATAATAATAAATGCATATAATATTCTTAGTACAGTGGATGCTAACTGTATGATACTTGTTCTCTTTCTATTATGTATACTCTGTGAGTGCAAGAACAAAAGCTATCTTAGTACTGATTTGCCTCTATCCTTTACATAATACTGAATACATAACAGGAAACCAGTAGCCATTTTTTGAATATGTAAATACGAAGACAGGTTTTGACTGTAGCACTGGGGAATTTTCTGCCATCAGTGAAGAAACCACACACAGACATGGTTTCTAAAAAAAAAAAAATAAAATCGCAGCCCAATGGGTTGGATGAATTTGCACAGATTTTAGAAAAAATACAATTTAATGGACTTAGAGAAACAGAAATGAGCTTGCACAGAGCTCTATTTTAATCCACCTGAGAAACCTGGATTTGTTAAACAAACCAGTCATGTTGTATGTGAGTGTGTCTGTGTGTGTGTGCATGTGTGAAACTTTGCGGATGTTTTCTTCTAAGGCTTAGTTTTGCCTTAAGTCTGGGCAACAGACTTCACAGTCAGTTTTCACACATATATGCAAGTAAATATTCAGTACTTTAATTGTCTCTGAGTTATTTTTTGATACATCTATTGTGAAATTTATGCCAATAAACAATAAAATTTATAAATAGGAGATAGCAGTATCTGAATATGTTTAGTATTTGTACTTCCTTTTATTTTGTCTGAACACAGAGAATACTTTGATGAGTATTGGCTTTATTAAGCAAGCTCTCATTCAGTAGAATTACCATAAGTCTCAATAAACACAATGGCAAATGTCTTTTGATAACATGAGAGAGAAAGAAGTATAAAACACAGCTTCAAATGTTCTGCTTCTGGCTAAAGGTAGTTTCAGTTGTAGTTAGAATAGTTGTGTTCTACTAGATGGAGAAAATTTGAAACTGTCTCTACTAGAAACATATTATATGTATGCCAGACTGCCAAAAATTGAGATACCCCTAAATATGTCACCTGTTGTTTTTTGCTTGCCCAGAACTCTATATTTTTAGAAATTGGTTTTCCTTTACAGAGCGAGTTCATTTTCCTCCTTTGCCGTAGTCTCAGTGCCATGTTCACCACCAACGACAACTAAGGGACCTAAATAAGACCAATTCCATTATTCCCTGAGGTTTTATTTATGAATGCTGAGAGAGAAGGACTCTGTTTCTTTGTAATTGTAGTTATAAAAATTTAAGTATTTGGGCTGACAGCAGCTTTAATATATAGCTATATGGACAAATCCTGACAGAATAAAAGCCCAATTATCATGGGACCGAAACAAGAAGCATCAAAAGAAGTAGATTCTGCAGGAGTCTATTTGGGTTCCTGGATATAGCTTTGCGTAAGAACTCCTCATAACATTCTTCATTGCTTTAAGCTTATTTGAGCTGATTTTCTTTCTCTTACAAACAAAGGAGCCCTAACAAATACTGGTTGAGTAGAATATGAATAAAGATGTATATGAAAAAGAAAAGCATGAATATGCTTTTGGTATAAATGAAGTTATCTAACATTTTTTAAACTGCAAATAACATACTATATAGCCCACTGTTTCAATTAAAAGTTCTTCAAATTAAAATTTCTTTTTGTGCAAATACAGATGGGTCCCCATTAATGATGTTTCACCTTACAATTTTTCGACTTTATGATGGTGAGAAAGTGATACACATTCAGTAGGAACCTTACATCAAATTTTGAATTTTGATCTTTTCCCAGGCTAGTGACATACAGTGAGACACTCTCGTGGTGCTGGGCAGCAGCAGCGAGCTGCAGCTCCCTGCCAGCCACAGGATAATGAAGATGAACATCTGATACTCTACAGTGTAGTGCGTTGCCAATGTTTTTATGGATACCGTGTTTTGTGTTTTTACATCCGACCGTGTCTACAAAAAGTCATTTTTGACTTATGATATTTCAACTTATGGTAGGTTCATCAGGACACAATCCCATCATAAGTCGAGGAGCATCTATATACCAGATCACTCAATTTTGAGTGTCTCCTTATATTATAATAAACTTTTCCTTTATATTTCAATCGTAGATGGTTTTCTCCTTTATACAAAAACAGATCAATGAGAGTACTCAATTGATTCTGATTGTAGAGAAGCTTAGATGATATTTTATAAAAGAAATCCAAATAAAAACCTAACCAATTGAACTTTTGCCTTGTGTTTTGAACTACCTCTTTTCAACAAAACAATATATATTTATATGTTTTAATACAGTACATACTAGATTATATTCTTTAAGTCTTCTCTTCAGAAAGGCTTTCCTGATTATATAATTTCTGTGTACGATTTTATCTTTTCAAGTTTTCTGACTTGTGTCTATGTTTTCTTTTATCCTTGCTTCCTATAGGTCTGGTTTCTTCTACCCTCTCATTTTCTGGTCTCCCACTGACTCTCCTCTTATCTCTAAGGCATGTGCCCTTAGGCATCTTTTTTCAGTGTCTACCACTCTCGTTTTACTTTCATTCCAGTCCCCTACTCCTCCCTCCATCTGTCTTATTGTTTATCAGCAGCCTTATATACAGACACACACAAAAAAATCACTTGATGTAATCAATTATATTTCAAGTAGGCATTTGAGAGGCAGTACAATAATATTCTTTACAACAAAAATATGATATTCAAAGCAAATCATTTTTAGAAGTGTTCAATTTCACTTGAAAACTATCAAGCAAACATCTACATTTTCTTTTGTTCAACTTGGAAAATATGAGAGTTTTCTAAATTTACTGTGAACTCAGCAATAAAGCAGAATACCATTTTCAAAATATGAATGAAAAATTTAATAAAAATGAATATGAATTAGCTGCATAAAAGTGATATATGAAAGAATAAAAATTCAGGTCTTTCATAAAACATATAAATCCTAAGGAAATTTCCATTTCAATACTTACTTTCTACAGTTTTTTTTTTTTTTTGCTCTTAGTATTGAAACAACTTGCATGTGTGCGGCTAAGTTCCTTAGCTGATTCATTCCTCCTAATTTAGAAAATATTAAGGCCCTTCCTGGGAGCAGAATTGGAACATTATTTGTCTCTTGACAGTGTACTTTTAAAATTCCTATAACTAAAAAATCAACGACATCCCATCTATCTAAGATGTATAGCCATCTTCGAGCAATAGTGCAAACTATCAAGGCATAAAATCTCTCCCAGCTTTTTGAGAAATCCTAAAGTTTTCTCCAGGGAATAGATCTATACTTAGGTTTTCTCATCTGTCCTACACTTACTTCATTTTGGGATTGAATTTGTTGAAGTTACAGTTACATCCCAGAGTGATCCTTCCACCACTATGCTTCAAGCAAAGGCAGCCTTGGACTACAGGAATGAATCAATGCCTTCTCCTCTGCTCCTGCTTAGGAAGGAGATGCTTTTCATTTCATGACCTAATCCCAGGTATGGGGCAAGGAAGGGTAGTCAGTTCACACTAGTCTCAGCAGTTAGCAAGACAAACACATACCTGACTCGCAGGGCATAACTTGTATTTACAAAAAAAAAAAAAATCCTCAAAAAATTCAGTGAAGGATTTCTATACATACTTGTAGGAGTTTTAATGAGTATTTGCTTATAAAGCGGTGGCAACCTTCATTATAATTTGTGAAGTGGCAAGAACTAATATTATACAATTTATCAAGGGAACAATACCTTGATCTGTTTTCCCAGAATATACTTTATTAATTACCACACTGGATAACTGACCACATTTCCCTTTTAGTTTACGTTGCTAGCACTTTGAAGGTCTATTCACCATTGCCTCTCTGAAAAACTGTTTTAAAACAGATGCAATGAACATCTGGATGATGCAACATACATATTTTTTTCTATCAATAACTTTGCTGATGTGAGGAATATCTCCTCTCACACATACCACCCATGTCTTATCTAATGTGTTAACACTTTGGATAATGAGAACAGCAGAAGTGGCTACTAAATATCTTATTCAAATTAACTCATATCCAAGGGCAAATGTGGAAGTATCCATGCAATTCATAAACTGCTGCCTGAGCCTGTGTTTTTAATAGCAGTGTTTGATGATGTTGGCACTCTTGATCATTTTCTGTCTTTGAAGTTACCGAGTTCAATGATCTATCCTTTCTGTTTATATATCAGGACTGTGAACATCATAAACAATTGAAGATGTTCAGAATTAAATGTTGATTTTAGATGGCAGAAAAATGCAAAGTTAGGTAAAATTGATCAGCACCATTCTCTTTCTCTATTATCTCTTTGTTAATAGTTCTCTTTCAAAGGCAACATGGAAGTGGGCAGCGGAAGATGAGTAAATTAGAACTGAGTTCAAATTTATGTGAAGGTAATGTTAAAATAAAATAATAAGCATGTCTATTTTTTGTGCAGAAATCTAATGTTGATCTGGTTCAAAAAATATAATGAACTACCATGTAGTGACTCGTATTACTGGCAGTGCAAGTAATTGGTAGTTCAAAGAAAGACAGGTTGAATTCAGAGCCTGAAACAATGTCATGAGGTACTTGCCTGTCTTTTTATTTCTGTGGCTTCCTCCACAAGGCTTATTGTGCGAGTTGGCTTTCCCAGTAATGGCGGCAGATATGATCACCACATGTACTCATATCCTACGTCCCTGGCTGCCTTCCCCCATCTTCCCCAAAAACAATTGCTTTTAGACATTTCCAGCAAAATCTTAGGATTGATTTTAACATTGTCTATCTTGGGTCCTATTTGTGCCATATTAACTAGTCACACCTCTCAGGAAACAGAATGGCCTAGGTAATATGCTCAACTCTGGAGCTAGGAAATCAGGTTTTGAAAACAGCAAAATAAAAATATGCAAGAGGTAATTCTCCAAAGATAAACTAGCATTCTTTTACCAAAATAACGAAGGATTTGATTCTGTCAATCAAAACCAACTGGTGTCTGTAATCGAAATGCAAGCATTCCATAGAAATCTTCAATACAGAACTGAAACATTCTTCATAAGCAGTTGGAGTCTTCCAGGGCCAAGACAGTGAAAGCTAAGGAATAGAAGGCCAAGCAATGATAACAATATATGCATACCCCAACATTAATCCGGAGTCCGTACCCTGGACAGCAGGCATTGGGACGTGATTAGGAGACCAATCTCCTCACCATAAAATGGAAATTCAGACAAACTCTCCAAATAATTTAACCTTGAATCGTATTTTACTATTTCTGAGTTACAGCATAATGTTAGAAGATATATAATCATAATCATATATGAAAATTATTACAGAGTGAAATTGTCATAGCTTATTTTTCTTAGCTTACAAAAATGCTAATTAGAGTGCAAATTCATGTTGTAAAACTATTTACATGTAAATTCAAGAAAAATAATTGCTGGAGATATTAGCAGAACATGCTGCATTTTCCACAAAAAAATAGTAAGAATTTGGTCTAGGCTGGGTTGAATATGGTCATTAGCAGGGTAGTTCTTTGAAGGAAAAGTTAGGTTTAAATATCTTGAGTAATAGTGATAATGAAGATAATAAAATGTTCTTATGAAACCAAGTGTTAATATTTCTAATTTTTATAGCATAGCTGATGAATCTTTCAGTAAAATCAAACCAAACAAACTAACAAAACCCTTTAGTCTCTCAAATTCAACACTATACTATTGAGATGTTCACTATCCCTCCTATCAGTTTATGTTTGACTTATTTAAAAATTTTTTTGAAAAATCCAAAATACATTTTCATTAAACCATCCTAAGTGATTAAAACATTCCTCTTAGAATAAAATGCTTAAGCATTGTAATTAGCACTTTGAAGAATATAATCATGAAAACCACTGTTTATATAATGGAAAAGAAATATTTCACAATCGCATTCACACATTTGAGCTGTTTAGACATGTTGCAATGAAATGAAATGCAATTGCCAAACATACATTTTATAAAGAGTATAGTCGCTAAAGTTGTTGTCATCTTGAAATAATCTCTTTTTGCTCTATACTTTTAAAGCTTAAGTTTGTATCACAATTTAAGTTGATTCTACCAACTTGTAGTTAATCCTTCACTACTTGTTATTATTAGATATTCAACTAAGGTACACACCGCAGACCATCTGTGAGAGGACTTCATTTCATGTCTCCCATGGGAATAAGAAGGTTCATTTTGATGATGGGCCCACCCTGGCTTTTGTGAAAGCAGGAGAGTTCCAGGTGGTTGGTACAGAAGATAAACACAAAGAAAGATACTGCGAAACAACAACAAAGCTTTGCCAGCAAACCTTTGCAATACTGGGGCACTACAACAGGTGGCAAACACTAAGGTGTCATATATATGCACAAAGCCAAAATGTGTTTCACATTTTATAGTTCAGATTCTAAGAGACACTAAGAACACAAATGTTAAGAAGTTTCAAACTTCAACAAGGGTAGAATCTAATACCATAATAAAAACTCCCTTTCTCAAAGTGACTATACTTATATTGCAAACTGCAAAAAAGAGCTCTGGAGGGTAATCACAGACTGGTTGGCATTTAAAATGGTTAATAGGAACAAACATACAATTTGATAGAAGGAATAAATTCTAGTTTTCCAAAGCACAGTAGGGTGACTAAAGTTAACAATTTATTATGTATTTCAAAACAGCTAGAAGAAAAGATTTGAAATGTTCCCAACATAAATAAATGATAAATGTGTGAGATGATGAATATCCTAAATACCCTGATTTGATCATTACACGTTGAATGCATGTATCAAAATATCACATGTAAAGTCCATGTACTCTGTATATCTTCTAGTTGAGGAAAATAATCATGCACCATAGATGGAATAAGAGATAAATTATATCAACAATAAAAGTAAAACAATAAAAATTAGTAATATGTATATAAGTAAATGAGTGATCTGTAAAATGGGTAATATGTACATGAGCATAAAATTTTCCACTGCCAGAAAAAAACTGAGCAGAAGAGACCTGATGAAAGAGAGAGCAATGGAGCAGAGCAAAAAGAAGTGAGAGGGAGTAACGGTAGATATAGAGAGGGGGAGAGAGAGAAATAAAGAGATATCAATATAGAAAAATAAGGTAAAGAAAGAATTTCATTTTAACAGCATTGTATTCTTTGAAAATGTGATTCTTTGCATGTCAATATATTCTTTGAAAATTTTACATTTTTACACTACAGTTCAAGAATATAGTAAATTGAATTGTCTTATGCCTTGATTCAGCATTAAATTAGTGCAAGGCTTAACTGCCTTTTAAAACTTATTATTAGTTAGTTTATAAATCATTGATAGTGTTAGCATCTTGTCAGGCACAAAAGCTAAGTATCAGTTTATATTCCTCAGGTCAGTGTGGTTGATGCAAACTATGACATTACTAATCAAGAAAAAAAAAGGAGTCCCTATTTAGAAACTAATCACACAGTGCTGCAACTTTTTATATACTATACATAGACTCAGCAAGAAGTTAAAGAAAGTTTACTTTTGTTTTTTGGAAACAAATTCAAATTGATATTTTATTAAGAAAACAAAAAAAAATCTATCTTTACTCAAATTCAGAAGAATAGGATTAAACAGAACATTTACTCCATTACATTTATAGTAGGCAAAAAATTAACAAGAAGTGATAGGGGACTAGCCAGTGTTTTATTATCATAACGTGAAGTTACTCGAAATGATTTTATAATCAACTTTACTTTTGTCTGGTTAAGGGTATTTCTCCATCAATTGTTCCTCTCTCTCAGGATCATAAAATATACCCCCTCTTCTCTATCGTACTCCTTGGCATACCATCTCAACATTTTTTACCCTGCGGAACCTCATAAGACTTATTTGTAGCAACCAATACAACTTATTTATAACATTTTTTAAAATAGCTCTCTATATTCTTCTCTATATTGCTATACTCTCATTCACACTTGAACTGATTGAACTCTTTCTAGTCAGTCTCATATCTCTACCACATTCCTGAAATTTCACTGTCAATGATCAGATCACTAAATCCAATAGGTAATTCTCCATACTTAGCTTGCTTGACTCATCTCACAGCATTGATATACTTAATGGCTATGTGATCATAGGCACATTGCTTGTCCTTTCTGAATCTTAGGTTTTTCATTTGTGAAGTAATAATAATAATCTCATGATAATAACATCTATTAGTATTAATTGAACTATAAGTATTAATTTATTCGAATCTAGAATTTCTCCCACTTTAGAGCTCAGAAAGCTGAATAGGGCCAAGCGTGGCTGATCACATCTGGAATACCAGCACTTTGGGAGGCTGAGGCAGGAGGATTTCTTGAGGCCAGGTGATAAAGACCAGCTTGGGCAACACAGCAAGAACATACAAAAGACTTAAAAAAAAAATTAGCTGGGCATGGTGGCACACACCTATACTTCTAGCTACTAAGGAGGCTGAGGCAGGGGGATTGCTCGAGCCTAGGGGTTTGAGGTTATAGGGAGCTATGATCATGCCACTGTACTATAGCCTGGGTGACAGAGTGGGACTCTGTCTCGAAGAAATAAAATAATAATAAATATTTTAAAAAGAAAGCCGAAAAGATTCAAAACCAGTTATGAAAAGCTGAACATAATTCAAATATTCAAACTCATTATTTTGGGGGAGTAATACGTCTTTTTTACCAGAATTATTAAGAATTGAAATAATGAGCCTGTGGCACCCATCACATTGCCTTAAATATCCTCAATAAAAATAAGTACTGGGTCCCTAATAAGTTCTTAGTACATATTAACTCCTGTCATTAAGTTGGTTATGACAATAATTGCCATTATACAATAGCAATGATATCTCTATTATTGGAACTTACATCATGATTCTACCATGTCTGGCCGCTCCGGTTTAGTTTCATCCCTGGTGTACCTACCCTGAGTGTTGGACATCTATTCCAGCATTTATTGTGCCTCTGTACTAGCCAAATGAGAGAAGGGGCTTGGATCAATATTTATTTTAAGCAGGGAAGTTTTTCTCATTTAATAGTAAAGTTGGAAATTCTTTTGGTCTTCCAGAGAATAGTCTCAACACACAACCATAGGTAAAAAAAAAAATCAAAGGAAATCAGGTACTCACACAGTAATGGGATTTGAAACATCTTATTTAAACCTTGAACTGAAGTTCATCCATAATCGCACAGGAAAATAATCCATAATGCCATGTGTCAAAGTAATTAGGATGACATCACCTTGCTATTTTTAAAAGAGATTTAACAAAGTATATAAGCCTATGTGTTGTCTGCAGCAGTGCATCAGAAAGTCTAAAAAGCAAGACATGTTCCATTTTATGCTTTAAAAGATGTAATTCTGCTTCCATTGGGCATGGTAAATTACATTAGTTTATACACTATTTCAAATTTCATGTACGCAATTTTGTTAAATATGAATACAAATTGATCTCTATATAACGTTTGCTCTTTGTACTATTTTGGTTAAAAATAGGAACATGTTTTTTCATAGCACATTTTTTATTTTTATTTATTTAACTCAAAATATTAAGGGGGTACAAACGTTTTTGTTACGTTGGATAGCTTTTGCAGTGCTTGAGTCAGGGCTATAAATATGTTGATCACTCGAATAGTGTTCATTGCATGCATTAGGTAGGTTCTCGCTCATCCCTCTGCTCGCCTCCCTCCTTCAGAAAACGTTTTTGAATGTTTAAAAGCACATGCATGCAATAAATTAACTTGCTGTATTACCTGAGACAGTGAATATTGTGATATAGGAACTCCAGTCAGCCATTATCTGATCATTTATACAAGATGAAATGATAAATTATTAATATCTTATATCCCCTTGTTCTCGTGATTTATCCTATATGTTATCATTTATATACATGATTGTAATTAAAGTTAAAAATTATGACACAGTATTATATTCCCATGTAATTTTTTTTTATTAATGAAGACTACGAAGATTAGAACATCTTGTGTGTGAGAGTTTGAAGAATTAATGGAGACTGCTTTAATTAAGTGTTCTTTTGGAATTTTTTTAAAAATAGCAAAACAACCAGACCAAGTTAAGTTGAAAAAAATTCAGATAACTGCTACATAGTGCTTCTCTTTAAAGAAAATTACCTTTAATATTCTGACCTCAGATTTTTAACTGTAGCTGAAATACATGGTGTTAGTTGCCATCCATTCATCATTCATTCATTAATTTCTTGAAAAAACAACGATCAAGTATCTAAAACACATTGTATTCTAGTCAGAAGAAGTAAGAAATCATAGCAATAACAACAAATCTCCTTTGTTTTGAGTAAAATTATTATCAAACATTTATAACATTTCATCTTTTTAATATATACTCTATACCCAACTTAAAGAAGTTTAAAGATTTTTAAAAGGGATTTTGAATATTTTTCTAAATATTTAATGAATACTTACTGGATAAATAATATGTATTAAATTGATATAAATTAGTTACACTTAGGATTATAAATATAGATTTAAAAATATATCCATTACATAAGTTTTTGTTTTTAATATAAACTTCCCATTCAATGTGAATCACATTTACTAACTATAATACCTGACCAGTATGCCTCAAAACTGATTACGTCATCAAAAATAAAGAAAGTATAAGAAATTGTCACAGCCCTATAAGGAGCCTAAGGAGAAATGATAACTAACTAGCAATATGATACTCTGTATGGCATCCTGGAGTAAATCAAAACTATTGCATAAAAGCTAAATAAATATGAATAAATTATGAATTTTAGTTAATAATAATGCATGAGTATTGATTTTTTAATTGTAAAAAATGTTCCATACTAACGTAAAATGTTAATAGGTGCATTATGTGTGCTGGGGTCATAAGGAGATTTTCTGTATAATCTGCTCTATTTTTTCATAAATCTAGATTGTTCTAAAAAAAGTTTATTAATAATACAAGGAACCTAACAGAAGACTCTTAATATGAGTGTGGTTATATTCAGGTATGAGGTGCATAACAACATTAAGGTATACATGAGATATACAGTGTACATGAGAAAGTACACTTGCCAACATTGAAACAAATAAAAATATATTTATAGATGGAGTTCACGGCTGGGGGCATACTGTATGTACTTACATTCTTAGGACCCCAATAAAACTAAGCAGTATTATGAAAGGATTAAGAAGCTAGTGAGACTGAAGGACCACTTTGAGAAAGTGATGGCTATGGATAAAAACAGGAAGGTACCCCATATCTCAAATCACTGGAATCTCACCCTTATTTTCTCATTTTACTTCAGTTCCAGGATTTGAACAAGATAGTACATTCCTTCAAATCTCTCAATGCCTCACTGTAACCTACAGCACCAAACTCAAGCGCCTTGTAAGGAATAGTCAATCTTCCCTGACCTTGCCCTTGTCAGCTCTCCAAACCCACTGACGTGCCACTTGGCAACTGATTTGCACTAGACCAATCCTGCGTTGTGTTAAGTCTCCTACACTAACTACACTGTTAAATACCCTTCTAATTTTGAAAATCTGTTTCCTTCCTCTATAATTTCCTTCCTTACCCATGTTCTTTTCCTGGTATACTCATTTTTTTTCCAGATTGAGCTTTTCCAGATGTCATCTCATTCAGATTTTTCTCAAATCCATTTCCATCAAGAGGACTAAATACCCTCATTCAGCTTTTCACAGTTCTTAGGCAATGTGTTTACAGGCACCATTGACATTGCAAACACTGGCTACTTTCCCCATGCAATGAAAGTGGCCATGTCATATTAGCCTTTGCATCTAACTCAATACTCAGCAAACCATAATGATGATGGGGGTGGTGCTAAAGGACAGTGACTTCTGTTGTTGGGTGCCTGTTTTTGTGTCAGGGACTGCACTTTAGTTTTGAATTAAAACCATATTGTCTGTTAGTTTATTTTATTTTATTTGTCTATTGAATACATATATATATCCGATTAATATTTTTATAGATGAATTGAGAAAGTTCATTTTACAAAGTATTAATATTACTCAGATAATAGAGAAGTAATTGGAGTTTAGGCGGAACAAAGAGAGAATGAAGATGAACAGGATGTGCTTGTTCAGCAAAACTAATGGATAAATGCCCTAGATAAATATGGAGATTTCTCCTCCCTCTCATGCTGTGATAAATTCATAATGTTTTCTAAAGCATTGTGTCTTTCAGTTATCCATATTATCCTGCATCTCTAGGACTACACAATAAAGAAATAAGCAAATACCAGAGAAGTTCAATGAATACTTTATCTGTCTTCCTGCTTGCTTGCTTCTCCCTCCAAGGTTGTTTTCATTGACCTTTTCTTTCCTATGACCTACAAGCCAGATGCAACTATCTTTGGTTTGTATCTCAAATTCCTTTTTATTGGTGGCATTTGAGCAGTTGTGTAAGAGAACTGAAAGTAAAACCTTGTCTTTAGGTTAACAAAACATTTTTTGTTTGCACCAAAGAAAAATAGAAATGCCACTGATATTATTTCTTGTATTGATGTCAGAGGGACAATACTCCTCAGCTTAATCCAGGCAGAAACATATATTCTTACAGAGAAAAACAGCACATTAGCGTGATAGTTCCCTACCAACTCTCTTTATTATTTGCTTTGGACTTCTTCAAAATCTCTTTCAACTATTCAAAACATATGTGTATATAATAGTTCAAGATAAATTGTATAAGTAGAATGCAGACTGTAATCTTTGCAATTTGCATATCTTCATACCTGTACTCCAACATTATAATGTTTATGATGACAAATACAACACATTTTCAGCTAGAAATTCTTAAAATCCATGGTCAATTACAATATAACTATATTTTGAAAGGTACCAACTTGGACTTCTATTTCTGTTAATGATGAATTAAATCATTAGTGTCAACCTGTATTTGAGAATTGTTAGAAAAGTTGGACCAAACATTTTACAGTCTGCTGCAAGTCTTCATGGAGTTAAACAAATAGTGAAGAATTATGAGACCAGGATTTGGGGAACAGAGGGTGGGAGGGAAATCCAGGGAAATGAATTAAGCATTTGGGGATGCTTCACTCCTGAGGATATTTTTAGATTCCAAAGGGGACCACTGAGAGGCTAACAGGGTGAGGTGAGATATTTACTGTTCTTGTGCATCTAGGGATAAAAAGTTGCAGCCCAATTTGACAAATGAAAACTTATCGACACTTTACTTTCAGCTGGGAACCTGACAGTTTCCACCCACAAGTTAGAGTGAAATGAAGGTATAAAGCCTTGCGCAAGGTTTGTAGCTCAGCTGTAAATTTTGTCAATTCCAGAAATTAAATTGATACAATCCTGAATTGCTTCCTGGCAGAAATAAATTCTCTCTGGAGGCAAATATTGTCTTTCCAAGCCTCAAATTATCTCTACAACAGTTTCACAATTAGTATATCTCTCTCACATACACACACGTACACACATACACACACACACAATCAAGGGCAAGAGGATAATACACAGCACAACAAAAACAAGCAGAAATGGTCAAATCGATGTAAACCAACAAATATTGATCCTGGAGGACTGCCAAATGCTTGTCTTCCAAGATAGTCTCCTCTTCAGAGTCTGCTTTACAGGGAACTTCAATAGCAATTATTGGCTTGAGAAGACTGACATGAAGAGGGAATTCTGGAGCTGGGATACTTACTGCCTTGCAGGCAATAACAACCCCATAATTCCAGTGGGGTGGATTGTAGAAAATTTATGGGCTAAAGTAGCCTATGGTTGTAAAATTTTCCCTGGTGATAGTGTGCTAGTGAAAAGAAATGTCCTAGAAGGTGGCATGCATCAATTGGATAGGAATTATGTTGGAATAGTAATTATAAGAACAATGAAATGGATGGTTCTTGCTGGAGGCAACTAGCGCTTTGAGAAACACAGTGGCAGGCTAGAATTAACTATTCATTGAAGACTTTGTGCAGAATCTCCTGGTGTCCAGGAAAGGAGTTCATCTCCTGCAGTCATAAAGCAGAGAAAGTTAAGGACCAGGGCTGGGATTTACTCTTAAGACTCCAGAACTCCAAAGAAGGTTAAATTTGAAATATACATAATCTGCTATGCTAAGGTCAGTGCAGTGACTGGGAAAAGATGAAACTTCGAGACTTGATGTGAAAATGCTCATTCATTTTCATTCCCCAGATTATCTTGATCATCTGAGCTTGCAGAAATGGCATACCCATCACTTCTCTCAATCATTCCAATGATTTGGAGATAAATGAAATTTCTACATATGGCAAATCGGATTTTGGTTAGTAGTTACTTCCTGTATTTGAGCCAAGTAGAATAAAAAAAAAACACTAATAATAATCAAAGTTGCAAAATACTTCATGTTGAGAGCTATAAAGAAACATCCATAGACAAAGATAAAAATGGATTGTTGTTACTAGTCATTCCAGGGCATACACCTACTGAAGAGAAGAGCAGGCACATTTGCCAGCAGAATATGCAATATATTTTTTTAATCTTATATTACTATTTTTTAAATCAGGCATATATAATTGAACATTTTTGTAAGTGAAAAGATGTTTAAAACATTTGCAGGAATGTTTCTCAGAATATGGTGACTGAGGCTACAATAAAGTTTCACTCATCCTATATTTGCAAAAATTCATGACTTTGGGAAAGCTAGTACCCTTTGCAAACTTTTATGCATCCCCAAGATAGATCACAGAAATTCTATTACCCAGATTTCCTTATGTGTAGGATGCTAGTATGTAAGCTGGGATCAACAAATGTGATATATCCAAAGGGGACATCAATATAACATTGCATATGAAAGCATATGTTGTACAGAATCCATGCTTCTTCTAAAGGTGGCATCAGGACATCCACATTTTGGAAGCAATTTTGACAGTTTCCAGAATCTAGCACCTTAGGGTTAGCAGTAAAGCTGTGGTGTCTGTATCCCTCAATAGTATATTTTCCTGCATAAACTCGTTGGTGTGAAATCTATTCTTTGCAACTCAGAGCAGTTGAGATACAATCCTTCTTTTATTCTGGAAATACGTTTTTTGAATTCTTTAGTAAATACCTTTTTGTCTGCATGGATCTCTATTTTTGGTTCCCTCTTCAGGTGAAAATAAATACTGGAAGACTCTGCTGTCCAATATTGTAGTCTATATGCCTATGTAGCTATTTAATTAAACTAGTTCAAATTAAGAAAAATTAAACGTTCATTTCTCCAGTTATGCTAGACATATTTTAAGAGCTTAATAGCCATATGCAGCTAGCAGCTACCATATCAGACAATGCAAACATTTCCATCAGTGAAGAAAGTTCCATTAGAAGGAGTTGCTCTAAGGCATAGACAACTTGACTGGGACATACCTGTCTACATTTACATTAGAGAATCTTCTTAATGGGTAATTTATTCTATTAACACTTTCAAATTATGGCCTTGATAGCATGTGATGTTATATTTGTCATTCATTCTATTATTCTTCTTGATTTTGCTAGTAAGGTTACAAGTGATCTAGTTAAATACAGAGCTCACTTTCTTTTAAAATAATAAAAATCAAATCTCATTAGCACTCAGTTACCAAACATTGAAGTTTTCCTTTCAGTTGCCTCCTCATGAAGGATATTAAACTTCATCAGTAAAATCTGAAGGCTTTCACTAACAGACTCATCCTTATCATAAACTACATTCAAATTGTGCTATAATGTTCTTTTTAGTTCAGTGATGCCTGAAATGTAGTCTGTGAGGTGGACCTCTGTTCGTACCTGCCTGGCATACATTCTCCTCCTTTAGCTAAGGGTACTCCAATTTTTAAAATCTCCCCTGATACATGCAATATTGGCACTACTTCTGTCAATCAAATTGCTGTGCCCACCCTCTCCTGGCCTTGTGATTGACTTAGGGAATGAGTTAACCGAACAGGAATTTATCATAAGGAGAAAATTAAATGGAGTTAATTCATCAAAATAGAAGTTATTTGAAACATACACTCATTAGCTCCTCTTTCTAGATCCTCAGAGAAGTCCTCATTATGTTTTTCTGAAATCTGATTGTTTAACCTTTATTTTAAATGAATGTCCTTCCATGAGATTTTAATGATGACTTTTGAATTTTGCTTTTAAGATACCCAATTAGTTTATGGGAAAGTATTTAGAGCTGAAGGGAAGATATTCATGTGATCATATTGGAATCTACTTGGGAATTTTTTCAAATTACATCTGTTCCTGATGTTCTAAAATGCCATTCTTAACCCCTTACCCTTTGCCTTGGTAGCTTTGCACACTATTGATACACTCACGATGGCCCAGATAGGTACTTTGAATTCAGCTGCCTAGGAATGACTGCCTACTTCTGCCAAAATACTGCTTTAATATCCCCCACAACTGTTAATGCTATTTGAAGTTAAATGTCTGTTTGTGCTATGAAAGATGTTGGCAAAGAGAAGAGAGGAGGAGAAACTACTATTTTTAGATAGGTTTAGCCATGTCAAATCTGTTGAAGACCTTACAGAAACCGAGTGATCAATTTGAAGAAAAGTATATTTAACTCTTCTTATTTTCTATTTCAAGATGTAATCTAATATCTTTAAGTTAGACATTGGATAATATAAGTTATTTTCCCAAACTATCATTTCAAGGTTATTATCACAAGTCAAATCACTTTAAAACCTAATAATGGTTTAAGTCAGTCGAAATTGAGTGATGAAATTATAGGGGTTTATTTTGAACTAAATTTTATCAATAGGTTTAAATTTGTTCAGACATTATGAAAAATTTTGCATGCTAAGAGTAGTTCCACAAGCTAAAAAGGGTTTAGACCTTAACAAAATTGCCGGTGTGAAAAAAACACTAAGCAAACATTTATTTTGATAAGTGCAAATTAAGAATAATTATAAATATTAGTTACACTGATAACTCAGAAGACAGAAGACAGGTTGAGGTTTGATTTAAATTCACGCTTCCAGCCTAAAGAGTTTTGAAATACGACTTTTATTTACTTATATGTGAACAATGATCAGTATCACCATCTGAATATAAACTAATAAGTGAAAAGTGTCTGTATTTGTAAATTCAGGCAAAGTCATGCTTAAAAATCTTCTCTATTGTATCACACTGCAAAGAGAGAGGCTTGAATTCTACATACTAAGTACTTGGTGGAATTAAGTGTTACAATACAAAACATGCCACAAATGTCAGCTGTTAAATGTAAAACATCTCACAGAAAAGCCACCCATGGGTCTACTCAGATAATGTGTTTTCCTCTTTTGTATTGTATTATAAGCTATTGAGGAATACAAAAAAGAAATAGAAATTTAAGAACCTTACATAAATGAAACATACATGTTTTATAGCTACATAATGTTACATAAATTTAAATAGTTATTTTAATTTATTGGCTTTTCAGCTACATCCCAAAGCTTACTTAGGAATCGTAACTAAGTGCATATTCTAAAACATGCTTTACTATTAGTAAGGTCCATGTATGAGCATATTTTCCAATAAGTAAAGACTTACTCCCTGAAATAAATAATTTAAAACACCCTTGTATTATAACTACATTCAGAATGGATAATACAATTATAGCTTGGAAATATCATCTTAAAATATCATCTTAGAGGGAGAAACTAGATGTGAAGAAACTATAGATTACAAATGAATACAAATGCTTAATTCTCCTAATTAATCTATATTTTTTTCTTAACAAATTAGAGGTATGCTCATCAGCACACGTGGACTGTCCAAAAGTATAAATGAAAGATCTTAATTTTTCTATCTTTACAAATAAGATACAGCTAACATCCATTTCCTTGAGACTTGCCTGATTGATTGTACCTTACTAGGTTTTATCATTAATCACCCATATCTGCAGATACAGTCTCAGCCTCCGATCACTTTTGGTGTCATATTAGGAAGGAGAGATCCAGTTAAATCTTTTAACTATGAGTGCTTTGGAAGTAACAGAGATAACTGTCACATTGTCACATTGAGACATATTGCTTCTAGTCTTCTTGATTCTTTTATAAATATGTTAAATCTTTACCAATAGGTCAATAACTTACCCTTTTACCCCTGACTAGAAACACTATGTTTCGGAGTTCTTTATTGACTTTTTTCTAGCTGTTTTTATTATTTTTATCACTTTGAAAAATACCAAGAAAATATCATGTAATCCTTCCAAAATAATCTAAGGAAAAAAAATCTAGCAGCATCATACAATAAGAATAAACTGTTTTCTTATGAAGTCAGCTTCATAACCTGAGTAAGACTCAGTTCTTGTCTCTGGCAATCTGTTACTTAACACCTGCTGCTTAACACTTCATAAAAGTCAAGTCTCAATGAACTGGCATACTTCATAGTCTCACAAATAAATTACTGCCATTGTCATTAAGGGAAGTAAAACAATCATCTGTTACTATAAATAGATTCAAATCGACAGTGAATGAAATTGTGTACATTTATTATACTTTGAAACTAAAAACAACAGAAAAACAAGTGTCACAAATTTAAAGTCCTCATTTTTCCAAGAATAAACACACAGACAAGCATACACACACACACACACACACAAACTTACATACACACACGGGCATATTTATATGCACACATATAAATTAATGCTAAATAAAACTTATGTTTAGAAAACTCTGTATACTTAAATTTACCAATGGTTTGTTATTCTGCACAGTATTACATACTAAGCTTCAGAGACCATTATTTTCGTTTAAATTCCACCAGTAGGCAAAACCTAAATGTCAAAGCTTAGCACAGTGTTTAATGAGTGAATAAATATTAGAAATCACATCTCTTGAAATCTTAGGTAAGTCATTATTAGGGGCTTACTATCAGTACCTGACATTTACTTTCTTTTTCATATTAGTTTTATTTCTTATTAAATATCCTATTGCTCTGAAGATAATCTACTTAATAAAGAAGAAAAAAAAGTGCTTTTTTTTTTTTCTCTGAGGTTTACTCAAACACAAGAATTGTCTTTGTAATTTGCTCTCTCAGGCAATTAGACTGCATTATATCAATGTATTATTAAACTCTGATTGCAATAAGCAGGATAAAAGTATAATCTCATTATGTGGGAAATATACGATGTTGTTACTGTCTACTAAAAAAATACGTTATTTACTATTGGGAATCCAAAGGAGAGAAATGCCTCAAAAAACTTGACAGTAAATACCAGAGCAAAAGTCTTGGGTTAAAGAGCAGTCCTAGAAATAATCTGATTTGCTATTATTTTTATATATTTATCATAACAAGATTATAGACTTATATTTTTATTGATATTCAGTCTGTAGGACCGAAACACAATGAAATTATCTGATCAACTTTTTTTAGTTTTTTCTTAATTGACAGATATTAATTGTACATATTTATGGGATATATAATGATGTCTGGACACACACAATGTACAGTGATCAGATCAGGGTAATTAGTATATTCATCATTTAAAAAATTTTTATTTGTGTTGGGAACATCCAATATTTTCTCTTCTAGCTATGCGATTTGAAACTATATAACATATTATTGTCAATCATTATCATTCGTCAATGCTATAAAACACTAGAATTTATTCCTCCTATCCAGCTGTAGTTTTATGTCCTTTAACAAATATCTCTCTATTCCTTCCTCTCCCTACCACTTCCAGCCTCTAGTAACCTCTGTTCTGCCTTATATTTCTATGAGATCAACATTTTTTAGCTTTTGAATATGAATGAGACTATGTGGTGCTCTTTCTGCTCCTGGCTTATTTTACCTAACATGATTTGTTCCAGCTCCAACCATGTTGCTATGAATGACAATATTTCAATTTTTAAATGTCTAAACTGTATCCCATGTTGTCTATATATCACATTTTCTTTATTCATTCATCTGTTGATGGACACTTAAGTTAATTTCCTATCTTAGCTATTGTGAATTGTACTCCAATAAACATGGGGGTGCAGGCCTGCCTTTGCTACACTGATTTTCTTTCCTTTGTATAAATGTGCAGTAGTGAGATTGCTGGATCATGTGGTATGACCAACTGACATTTTAATTCAAAAGAGTGATTTATCAAGCTGATTGATAAAATTAACCAGTCCCAGCTTAAGTTATCTGGGAATCTAGAAGCACAGTCTATTTACTTATTGCATAAGTAATTACATATGCAATAATTACATATGTAATTACAACCATACTAATTACATACATAATTACAACCATACTATTTAAAAAAAAAAAAAGATTCAAAGCGACTCATCGCTGAAGGCCTCCGACGTCAGCTTACCCTCTAATTAATTAAATATTAGGGAAATGGTTTTCTACCAGTGTTATAAAGCATCTTCAAGGAGGTAAATACTGATGATAGAGTTAACGTGGGGAAAAGAGCAGCTTCTAGTAGATGTGGTTCATGAGAGGATATGTCATGGAAAGCTATAGTTTTCAATTCACACTAAAGGAAATGCAAATTAATAATCCATCCAAAATATTCCTACAAGAAAAATTTTGTCTGCAAGAAAGGCTTGGTTTGTTGGGTGTTATGCTCGGTTTATTAGGCTTTGTTGTTAGTTTCATGTATCTCTTGCAGATGGGGGTAGGTGGGTTCACCACAGGGCATGGTGAGAAGGAAGAGATAGTTCCAGTAAAACAATAGGAGACTGGAACAGCGTGAGAGACACAAATGTGTGGTCGAGAAGAGGTCTATAGGAAGAAAAACTCAGGAGTGTGGAGGAGAGACATATTTTAAAAGCAAAGTTTTCCTTTTTGTAAAAAAAAATGTTTATGTTGTGTATAGTATAATATAAATCCTCTTCTCAATCCTTTTACTCAAACTTCACTAAAATATTAATTTCTAGTTGATGTGTTGGATTTGTTTTGAGATACCGAGAAGGATGACTTAAGGTTGGTTGCCCTGGAAACAAGCTTTAAGATGGGTTTTTGCATGTAATTATTTCAGAATCAGCACCTACGAGTTGTCCCACCTTAATGGAATTATCGCAGACCTTTATACAGCATCCTCTGCTCCACCCCAACACCACCCAGCACACCAGTCACTGATGGTGGCTGTTCAGCAAGTATGAGAGTGATCCTAGTCCCAGCCATGGTAGCTTTCTTCAGGTGAAGACAGTTCCTAGGCTGGGAGAGAGTTGAAAGTTTAGGTTAATGAAAGAGCAATCTTGGTAATTATTAGAAAAGATGAAGCAGAACCTTGAGGAAAGTTTGGGGCAAGAGTAAAGACTGCTTAGCAGAAGCTCACCACACCTAGATTAGAGAGAGATTTCAAGGATATGAGGAGGTCTCCTCACAATTAAGCAGACATTCCAAAGGGGTAATGGAGGCATACGAATGAAAAGTCATCTGGACTCATGCAAGCCTTGAATTGCTTCAGTTTAAGTATCCATCCAGTTTAAGTGCATACATTCTTCTTTTGAGGCTTCAAAGTTCTTTTTTTCATTTAGTATTTATTATTCATTTCCACATCAACTTTCTTTCAGGCTATTTTAAATAATTTCTGTCCCTCTCTTTTGCATTTATTTGAAGAATAATTGAAAAGAAAAAATGAGAAAATTAAAACATCTCTTTTTATCAAAAGAAAGTATTGGTAATTTATAGCAAAGTTGGAAATGAGAGCCCCTTAAGAGTTTTCTGAAGTATGTCAGCTACTAGCATGGGGTTTTAGATCTTTTCTTTATTGCAATCAGTGCGGCTGGAAATAAGAAGTCAGTTCAGGAGATCACTAGAGTTGAGCTAGCAAAAGAATAAAAACCCTGAAAGGAGTAGTTAATTATGTGTGCAGACAGAATCAGAACATACTGGCCAAGGCATTGTGAAACGTGGAAAGAGTCATTACAAACTTCGAAATTGCCACAGCAAGGGAGAAACTTCCTTTACCAGATTTTGTGTCAACTTTCTGATGCTAGGGAAAGCAAATGTAAATATTGCTAACACAAATATCATATGTTTGCACTGATTGCAATGGGTGAGCTCAACATGGGAATCTAATCTCACTGTGATTTATTGATGAAATCCAGTCTCACTATTATTTATTGATGAATTTTCTTGATTTTACCAGGATAAATTTCTAGTGTTGAGAGACAAGTTTTTTGTAGATTCCCTTAGATAATACATTAGCTAAGTATCTTGAGGATATGGTGGTTTCATTAAATGTCATTCACAAAACTCATTGATAGTTCCATGGAAATTTAGTAGCTATTATTTCTCCGAATAAGTATTATGACACATTGCTCCTCTGCTATATAGAAATGCTATGAAATAAAACCTCGAAGCATGTGAACACTTTATGTTCTTGCATACTTTTAAAAAATTGTAAAATCAAATTTCCTTTCATTTAGACTTTTGTGTCTGGTTGGTGTTTTTACTCTAATTTGAAACAATGTATAGCGGTAAATGATTGTGAACCAATTTCAAATTCTCCTTAAAATTAGGGTATGTTCAGGCATATTAATTGTGTCAAGTTTCATTCAATATAATTCCAAAAGAAGTTTTCTTTAATATTTCTCTACTCTTGACTGATTGAGAATCTCATAAATAAATTTAAAAGGCCTTGATAATTGCAGACTAAGTTATTAATATAATTGTCTCCATATATAAAGAGGTTCAAGGACTCTAACCTCTTACTCACTTTGAGTTGGGACACCAGAGTGAAAAGCTACGTGAAAAGAGCAGGTTGGCTGTGCTGGTGGCTCCACCACAGGCAGATGTGAGTTTCACCCTTCTCCTGCTTCAGCACATCTATTGATTTTAAGGAACACAGAAGCTGCTGGTGTGTGAAGGGCTTTCTCCTTTTACTAGCACCTCACAACTTCTAATTCAGGAAAGGTAGAGAAATATCATATCCTTTTAAGTAGCAGGACTATAAAAACAAAATAGGCCTCATTGCACTTCCTAAGGCCAGATTCTAGGAAAGGACAATTATGTTTATGAGTCAAAATTCACTGCAATGAAATAAGGAGCCTGGGTTGTTGGGCAGAACTCTGCATTGAGGGTAAAGCCACATACTTTATAATCTCAGTTCTGCCAGAGTTGGTAGCAATCAGGACCACGACGCAGTCATGAGCACATATGTCTATTTTTATATTGTCTAAATATACAAATAGACATAAATGTATAGATATAGATATATATGTATTATTTTTGCATTTGTTTCCTTTTCTGTTGATAACAGCACCCTTACTCTTTCCTACTATGCGATACTCTGACTGGTATGTAAATGAAGAGGCCTGCCTTCACATAGCCAAAAGGTGGACACGACAGAGAATTAGCAGAATGCAAGTGGATTCTACTCTCATTTCCAGCAATTTGAAGTGTGAGTACAATGACCCAAGAATGAGAAAAATGAACAGACTTCATTCAACTGATTAGTGGTGCTTTGTCAATATTGTCAATTTGCGTTTGCTACTTAAATCCCCAAGGCTTTACTGCAGCATTTTCACACACTAGCCTCATTCTCAAACCTTCTCATCAATTCGGTGTGCTAATACCCTCCAGATAAGTTCCTTTTTAAATTGGACGGTATTGGTTTCTGTTAGTGCAATCAAAGAATCATAATTAATAGTACATACCAAATATATGAAAAATATTTGTACTTATTCTCATACACAGCAGTGGTAAATTCAAAATCGTTTAGCCCTTTACTGTGCTTTGTTCGATTTCAATAATAAACTTACAATGTGTTCCCAAAGTAGTTCTCAAATAAGGCTCATTGTCATCCACGTAAGATAAGAAAGTCCTTAGTGCAAGGTACCACAAACCAGTTCTAGGAAAGAAATACTTGATCAGTTTTGAGTAAAGCCAGCAAGAAAGCCATACAACAAAGAGGTCACACTCAAAGAAAAATATGAGTTAGTCAGTTGTGATAGCTTGTATGCAATGGAAAAGTATTAACCTGAACTTTAATGTAAATATATTAGTAGAAATCTCTGAGACACAGTAAGATCTCACCATTAGCTGGCTGTAGGCCAACTGGCCATTGCAAAATCTGTAGGGCTTGGGAACCAGAACTGTGCTCTCAAAAGGAGATGTGAAACCAGAAATATCTCCCAAGAGAGTGTATATGCTATTCTTTATATTCTTCACTAATAAGCTGTGTGAGATTGCATTACATAGTCAGCATAATCTGACAAAGGTGAGCTGTTCTTGTAGCAGCAAGCCATTCTTGGAAACATCTTGGGGTGAGAAACGTTTGGGAAACATTTTCAAGTTTCTACCTAAGGAGAGGGTCTCAAGGCACCAGAATTTAAGGTGTGGATAAAAATGTGATCGATTTTTGACACATTAGGTAAATGAAGCAATTGCAAAATAAAATAAAGAAAATATGGAATATAAATGTTCTTTCAACAAATGAGTACATATTATTTTGGAGAGGTTTGGTAGCTGATAAATCACAGTAGCGCTGAAAGATATAGATGCTTGATTGGTAACAAAAGTCAAAGCTAGATCAGAAACCTAAAATGCTCCAGAAAAATGGAAAGCTCTGTGCAAAACAGCACTGTCATAAAGTTTCAAATATAGCAATATAGAAGGAAATGACTTGACATGCATTGTCTATATAGTAAGGGATAATGACAGCTGCAAGGTGGAAAAGTCACCTCAAGTCTTACTTTCTCTATCTCTTCTAACTAAGCCTCTTTCTCAATAAATGCCATCAGTAGTTTACAACATAATACATTTTGGATCTAGGCCAGATAAGAAATGTCAAACATTTTACAGGACAGGCACATTACTCACAAAAATTAACACACCTATGTAGATAGTTAACTATAGAAAAAAACCGACCATACTCTTTTGAATTTAATGTATTCTTTTCATATTTTAATGGCTAAGATAATGATATACTTATTATCAAAGCACATTTACATTTAATGTAAGTTCATTTTCTTCTGAAATGTGATTATTAAACTGATGCTATATTTTACAACTAATGAAAAGTTAATTATTGAAATAAAGTAATTTTTATGGATCAAACACACTAACATATTTTACTAATAAATGTATTATGAATTATTGAGATGAGAAAAAACATTTTTAATCAAAAATTGTAAGCTGTTTCAAAAAACTTTGTTTTTCTATATTTCAACTATCAGATATTAATTTTCTAAATCTTTGTATTTCCCACTGGATTTAAATATGGTAGCTCACTAACCATCTTTACAATCTTCTTCCTCTAAACACATTCTTACTTCTGGAAGGGAAATGGTACTTTGAAAGAATATTACCCATATGGAAAAAAATGTTTCAAAGACAAGGTTCCTTCTTTTAATTACCTCAACAGCTGCTGCCGTGTGTTTGCATTTAGAAAGAAAGAAACTTTACAAAGACATACTATGCTACTTCAAGTAATTTAGATTTGTCACGGTGCAGGGAAAACACATTGGCAAGTAATTCAAATAGGCTTGTGAGTCTCAGCGATAAAGGGCTTTAAAAAAACAATGCAATCCAAAGTTATGGGACAGATCTATAAAACAGAATCGACCACCATTTCAAAGTATTAAGCACACGACAGATTATTTAGTTACCCACTGTGAAGAGAACTATTGATACTCAGTCAAATAGTAGTGGAATACAGCAGAAAGGTAAATTTTGAAGATATAATATGAGTGCATTATCTAGTAGTATGATACGGTGAAAAAGAATAAACTTTGCAGTCAGACATACTTAAATTTCAATCCTGACTCCATCACTTACCATCAATGTGTTTCACTTTCTGAAACTCTGTGAGCTCCAGTCCCTATATCTTTAACAATAAGCTAATGCTTATGTAAGTGTTGTGAAATATTCAGAAATGTAAACTCCAAATGGACACCGCTGTTTTTATCATCTAACAAAGAGCACTGTTCCATTAAAATATGTAAGATAAAGTAAAATAAAGAATATTAAACCTTCAAATATATTCTATTTCCAATTGGTTACAAAAGAATCCACTAACTTTAGTAAAAAGAAAGTCTTGCATCTCTTAGTCTCTTCCTTCTGGCTGAATTTTTTCTAATCTCTTACATACTCAGATTATCAAAAAGAGAATCAGCCTGACTCTCATGCCCAAGTATAGAGCATACTATGGTCTGATAAGATGATGCTGAGGACCAGCCTGCCCAATACCCATCACAGCTACCAGCAGCTCCATCCTCTTTAGTGGCAGAGTTTGTGCATACTTGTGCATACCCCTCAGGGACTTGAAAACTGGCCCATCCAGTCCATTGACACTGGTATTCCCATCCCCATCCACTGGCAACACTGCTATGCACCTGAAAACTGGTCAGTCCACTGTCCCTGCCCTCAGCAATGCCTCACCACAGCCTCCACAAACAACCCTAGTATAGGATGCTGAGGCACTCACACACAATGCTGATGGTGATTACAGTTGAAGAAATCATATGGAGACTACACTACTGTGCCCTTCTAGAACCAAAGCCAAGACACCCTACAAAACTGACACTATAGGATATATCTACAGGAAAAAGTCTTTCTCTACAAAGCTACTTCATAAATTTGGAAGAAGTAACTGTTCCACCAGTTGCACAGATAATAACTCAGGGATGCAAGAAAAATGCAGAAGCAAGGAAAAATGACACCTTCAAAAGAACACAATAATGCTCCAGTAAAAGACCAAAAGAAAAGGAAATCTATGAAAAGGAATTCAGAATAATGAACTTAAGGAAATTCAGTGAGATTCAAGAGAACAAGGAGAAACGATTCAACAAAATTAGGAAAATAATTCATGATCTAAATGAGAAATTTAACAAAGAGATAGATATCATAAAAAGGAACCAAATAGAAATCTTGGAACTGAAAAGTTCAATGAGTGAAATTAAAATATATTTGAGAGCTTCAACAAGAGACAGAAGAAAGACTATTTGAAGTTGAAGACAGAGCTTTTGAAATAATCCAGCCAGACAAAAAAAGAATAAAAATGAATGAAGAAAGCCTATGGGACATGTGGGACACCATGAAGTGAACAAATATTCATGTATGGGAGTTTCAGAAGAAGAGATAGAAAAAGTCATAGAAAACTTATTTAATGAAATAAGAGCTGAAAACTTCCAAAGTTTTGGGAGAAATACAGACATCTAGATACAGCAAGCTTAAAGATCACCATATAACTCAACCCCAAAAAGTCCTCCTAGAGGCACATTAGTGTCAAACTAACAAAAGTGAAAGACAACGAGTCATAAAAACAAGAGAGAAGTGTCAAGTCACACATAAGGGAATTTTTATCAGACTAACAATAGATTTCTCAGCAGAAACCTAACAGCCCAGGAGATAATGGGATGATATATTCAAAGTGCTAAAAGAAATAAAAAATGCTGTCAGCCAGGAATATTATACTGAGCAAAGCTATCCTTTAAAAATGATGGAAAAATAAAGCCTTTCCCAGTTAAGATAAAACTAATAGAATTCACTACCGCTAGACTAGACTTTCAAGAAATGCTTAACGGTCATATCGAGGCAAATTGATGATAGTCATCATCATGAAAGCATGCAAAAGTAGAATTAATGATGTTGGAGGCATGTCTTCCAAGGAAAATTGTGGTGCTATCAACAGAAGGGGAAAGCGAATGCAGGACAAAAAGTAATAGATATTTATGTGTATAAATCTGTATAATCATAGAATATGTTACAGCTTTTTGCTTTGTTTATAATTAACCAGTTAAACAGCACCATACTGATTGTGGCCTTGAATAATTTGAAGGTGAATATAGGTGAATTAATTACTTTTTATATGATATATTATTTTAACTTTTATTACTCTGACTCACCCAGCTCCCCAACCCCATCTCACGCTGAACCCTTTAAAGACTTCCCATCTGTCACATCAGTCATCAGTACTGCTCTAAACACTGAGACAACCCTGATGAAGACAGAAAGTGTCCCTGCATTTCAGAACAGAACACAGAGGTCAGCTACTCAATATGACCCAAAAGTCAGGTCAGATGAAGACACAATGAAGGGAAAAAAAAAAAAAAAAAAAAGAGGCAAAGGCAGCATGAAGTTAGCTCCATTGTATAAAAATGTCTTTCTTTCCTATTTATTTTCCTTGGAAAATAACTTCTAGATCTAGAAATTTTGGTGGTAAAAAAAATAACTGTTCAACTGCCCCAACCTCTCCCTCCTTATTATTCTACCTAGCTGGAAATCTCAGAATTAATGTGCTTTATTTTTCTCTCACAACCCCATCCTCCATTCTTAAGCTTAATTTTCTAGCCCTCTAACAGAGAAATGCCTCATAAGCATTACCTATACTATTCTGAGAGTCTATTTAAGAAACAATGACGGGGATATTCCTTAAACACCTGTGATGAGTGTCCTGCGTCCGCTTTTGGCCCGAATGTTCCTAAGGGAACGCTGATTTTCCAACATTCTTCAAACTTCAAGGCAGAATTTGACAATCATCCTGTGTAATCAGCTTGAGTGTCAACATAAAGGTAAATGGCTATTCATGTTTCAAGCCCCTCTAGTCCAGGTTTTTGTAAACTCAGGATGAGGCGGGGGAGGGGAAAAGCATGTAGTTCATTGGGCAAATCTCAAATTCTGGCATCAGAGCTAAGATTTACCTCCATCTGTCTCTGCAGGGACAGAAATGTTTAAAAAGATATCTGATACTTGACTCTCAATCCCCATTCATTTCTTCATCTCCATTTAGAGTGGAGATAATGGACATTTTTCTCCTGTGATTAGGGACTTAGGAATAGCTGAACTGGAAACAACATGGGCAGAAAACCCTGCAGGAACCCTATATTCCCTATCTGTAAATCTACAATTTTCCGTGACTCCCACTACCCTCATTTCTTTTTGAGTCAAGAAATGATGTGACTCATCATTATTTTACACGTAAATTGCCACCAACAAAATAGCAGTATCTTTAGCTTCCTCATCTCCCAGGGTTTAGAAAGGAATTTCTCATTTAATTACAGAATCTTGTGTCAAAGTCACAACTCATGAGGCAGTTTGTGTTTCCCAAATTTTCTTGCTGAAATTAGATGTCACAGCACTAACAAACTGAGTGGTCTCTGACAATCCACATGCACTTCTCTATGTTCTCCAATTCCTGGTGGCCACTAGCATGCCACTTTGCCCCTCCTAATTCCTAATCTACTATCTAGTGGTCATATAGGGTATATCAGCTTTTCTTCAGGACGAATTCCTGAACTCTATTTCTAGACAGTAATTGGGGTCCTTCTATTCATAAAGAGATGCTCCAGACATACCATCCACCTGACTTCCAGGTATAAACCACCGTTTGAATGTCCTGTTTCTTTAATACACTATTGAAAATGATATATAGGTCCCTGAAACAAGTTTTTTAATATTCTAATATTAACAAGAATATTTGAGGAAATTGGGGCTACATTTTTTTTTGTATTTTAAATATAAATCAAATGGCCAAAATGGTATCTATTCCTCACTTTTCTCTATATCCTCTGCTTTTAGCCATGTAACTGCAGTATCCTTCTACCTCTGAGTTCGGTCATGTGACTTGTGTCGAAAAAAGCCCAAGTATTTGGGCTTGCCCTACTTTTTGCACCTTTTTCATCAACATGATAATGTGCCATGGTAGCCTAGACAATGAGAGACATGTGATGCACAGCCAAGAATCCTCCCTATTCTCAGGTGAGGCCAGTGTAGACTCTTGAGTTCTTAGAGCTATAGAATGAACTGTTTATTGTGGACTCTGCATATTATCATTCAACGAATGTATTCAATCACCACACTTATGATATAATATGTTCTTTTACTTTTCCAGGTAGAGTAATATAAAAAATTTGACTGATTTCTGTGATTACTGGAAGTGAATATCTCATCATCACCATGAGTTATCATTCTGTGATTTTCATTGTGTGAAACCAAACTGGCAACTAGATGAGAGCATGACTGCTCTCATCAGTATATCAATGCTAGCAGATATTTTAAAAGAATCATATAATCTGAGGAGTCCACAGTTAAACACTTTAATGTAACTTTTGAATGAATCATAGATGACATGCATAATCACCGTGAATGGGCATTTGATTTTATTACATCACTCTATGATACAAAAAAAAATCAGATACTAACATAGACAAAATGTTTGCAACAATATTTTCTGAAAATTCAGGCAAATCATCTTTAAAATGTTCAAAATAATGCTCTGTTTATAGAAATCAAAGATATAAAGTACAGATTATTCATGAGAAACTGCTGTCTTGAAAAAAATTCTGATTTATTCATTTAATAAACAATTGTTGGCACCATACAGGTCAGTGCTGTTGGGAATATAATTATGAAAAAGATAAGTTTTTATTATAGCAGAATTTCAAATGAAGAATATGCTTTCTGTGATATGATTTTATAGATCCTTGAATCTATGTCAATACAATGAAATGACAAACCACAGTTTCTTATAATTTATTCTTTACTATATGACCGAGTTTTCTTCACATCAGTTTATATCTGTTACTAAAATAACAATTCTTATTATTTTATAACAATGAGAATAAAATCAAACAATGTATGGCAGATCCTCATATTAACATTACAATTCTACTTTTATAATTTGTATCAATTGTAATTTTCTTTGCTAATTCCTTTAAGTTTAACTATGAAAAGATGTTTATATTGCTATACATCATCTCTGGAGTTGTTTGTTCTAGCTTTTGCTAGATTATCCTCAAAATTAGTGGCCCTAAAAATTATCTACCTTTGAAGATCTCACCTTCAGGTAGAATGTCAATTTGGATGTAAAATGTGATAGTTGATCTCACTTTACAAGTGAATCACATAAGGTAATTAATTGTTTCAATAAACTGATCATTTATAAAAATGACAAAAAAAGTCTTAAAGAATGGATAACAAATACATGTTAAAAGCAGAGTATAAATATAGGCCAAAGTTTAAATGGTTTAAAAATATTCTACATAAAGATAAAAAGAGAAAAAAATCCATTCCACAAGAATATGAATGACCAACTATGACTAAATCTATAATATACTTTTTAATGTATACTTTGTGACCATTATATAGATAAGTATATGTAATGCATGGTACAGTCCTTTACTTAAAAAGGACATATTTTTCAACCTTTGAATCTGACTTTTTAGAAAATATGTCTAAGGTTTTACACATCATTATGTGATAGACAATTTAGTCTAAACAAATTCTAAACAATTTGTTTCAATGTAAGAGGCTACTAAAAATGTTTATCACTTCAATTACTTTCAAATACTGTCTTTTGAAGGCAAACCACACTATGTCTATATTACGTAGAAGTAACTCTTCTTCAGGAACCAAGGGTGTAACATACGACAGAATGAGGCAGTATGCATTTTTCACCTTCCCTTCATGGGGCAGATGAACAAATCAGGCAAATCAGAGCCAAGCGGACCCAAACTGGAGATTTTTGATCAAATCATCAGGACATGAACCTTCTTACTTCTTCTTATATTGGGTAGTTCAATGATGTAAGTTCAAAGCTGCTGATAGCCAACATATGGATTTTGAGAACAGATTCAACGAACAAAGAAAGCCAAGAAGAGATGCATCCCAAACTCATATTTGAGCAAGCCAGATCCACATCTCTAAGTTTCAATTGCTTAGAACAATAGATTTATTTATTTTTTATTTCGAATAAACTTGATTAGGCAGAAAGAGAGTTTCCAACGGAGAGCTTGGATAAACAGAATGAGAAAAGTTGGAATATCTTAGCCAGACAATGACATAATGAGACTGGTGCCTTGCAGAGAAAAAATGGAGGCAGGAGAGGGGGAAGTGGGAGACTTGGGTAGCAGATGAGAAGTGATAAGGACCTCAAGGAAAGCAAGAGAGGGAGGATTGACTTTAGAACTATTAAAGAAATAGAGTTAACAGGAAAAATGTGGCATTTGAAGTGGGAACAGAAAGGGAGAGGAGAAAACCAAGGCTGACAGACGGTTTTGAGTTTGCAACTTGATGTTAGTTGTCATTAGTCAGCGAAATAAGAATGCAAAGAAAAGGGAGGAGAGGTAGGAAACGGGAATGGGAAAGAGATCATGATCTTAATTTCACATTTAGAGAATTTGAAATGCTCATGGGATACCCAAATGGAAGTTCCAAGAGGCAGTTGGTTATGCAGGTCTGAGCTCTGAAATGAAACTCGGAGATGTTAGAGATATAATTTTAGCTGCTATCTGCAGATAAAAATGAGTTAAGAATTTAACAGTGGATGAAATAAATCAGAAGTAACGTGGAAGGATGGAAGAGAACAAAAGTAAGGGAGCACATCTGAGAACATTAACATGTAAGATATGCATAGAATAAGAATGCCCTGAAAATGAATCTGAAATGTGTCTTCAGTAATAAGATTTAAAAAATAAAATAAAGATAAAATTTTTGTTACAAAAAATAAGAGAGAAGAGAGATTCTAAGATCAGGGAATAGTCAGCAATTACAAATAATGAAAATAGATCAATGTAAGACTAGTTCTAAATTCATCTTCTGTTGAATTTAGAAAGTAGGAAGCAGTTGATAACTTTGGCACAAGGCATTTCAGAAAAGTAGAAAAGGTAGAAACCAGATTGCAACAGAACAGTGAAATTGCTTTAATAATACACTAAAGGGGTCACTGAATTTGAAATTGAATTCAAACTTATGAATCTAAATTTTTATAGAATCAAGTCCCCTTAGAAACTAGTTCCTATACAAGACTCCCAAGGAAGACATTCATATCTCCCATCAGAATACTAAGCACACAGGACAATAGGCAACATTGAATGTTTCAGGAATTGTAGCTGATTTTTCCTACATAAGACAACATAAGCACCTATAACATAGTGGGTAGCTTCAAAAACATTCATAAGTTAAAACTGATTTGATAAATAAGGTATTTTGGCACATTTGCAGGAGTCTCTTTGATATGACTAAAAACAAAACAAAAAACCTTACAACATATTCTTTGTATGAATGCTATATTTTATCCAAAAATTTTGTTTCTATTTTGTCCCTTGTTAAATTTCCACCCTGTGCCTTGCTGAGAAGCTGCAGGAGAGAGAACTTCCTGATGAGTTGTGTAACAACTTATTCTTTCCTCCTGCTATTCCCTCAACATATTAAATTGTGTTGAAGCAGAGATGAATTTGATGGTAAGCCTCACCTGAGGGGAGTGTGCGTGTGTGTGTGGGTGTGTGTGTGAGTGTGAGTTTTAGTGTGTGTTTTAAGCAAAAGATAGAAGGTTGAGGTGACTGAATAGCTGCAAATATAATTCACTTATAAGGAATTAATGTATGCTTAAGGTTCAAAACCAAATCTTTCCAAAGAAGCAACAATCATAATCACTATTTTACAGAGAACAATTGGTTTATTTCCAATATCCTGTAATTAAGACATTCAATAAAAAATTTAATTTTTTAAATTTCATGTCTAAATGCAATTAATCATAAACCAATCATGCCACAAAATGCCTTTTCTTAATGTAATTTTGAAATGAAAATGTGTGAGTTTAAGATTTTAGATTGACCAAAAGTACCTATTTACTATTCTCCATATACTCAGCTCAATATAAGAATTTTTAAAAGCATTAAAACTCAAGAACAAAGAGGTGGTAAAAGCAAATATGTAATTTCGACAAGTTTATAAAAGTTGAAAGTGGATGGAAGATCAGTAACGTATTTAGCACAGTAAAGAAAATTACATTGCAAATGGCAAAAGTGAGGGGAGTGTTGATAATATTCACAAGCAAATTGATTCTGCAGAGCATAATGAGGAGCTTAGCAAATGGGGATACCAGCAAAAACACAAGAAAGCAAAGGAGTATCAAGGAGTTACATTAAATAACAGTATTAGTTAAATTACAGGGATACTTCCCCAAGTTCTGAGCAATCTTCCCCTAAGCCTTCTCCTGCCCCATAACTAAGAGATTACAGTATTTTCTGAAGAAATTGTCACAGAGCCCTCAGACTTTGAGTCACAGAACGTAAGACCACCTCTTTGCTTGAATACATCACAATAATGCCTAGCTTCTGACAAGCTTGGCTCCTATCCAGACTTCCAAAGAGCTTTTCAGTGGCTTGTCACTAATGAGAAAGACACCTGTCTATTAATAAAAATCCATTTCCTTTGTCTGGGTACACAGTAAAACCACATATATCAACTTTCCTCATAGTTAAAAGTGGCCATGTGACTGAATTCCAAACAAAAGAATGTGAGAAGTTACATGTGCCATGTCCAAGCCAATCTTGACCCATAAAACATCCTTTGCATGCTGCTTCTTATTCCCTCCACCCTCCCTGCCCCCAGAAGGTTGTCGGGAATGACACACCCTCAGAGAGAACTGGGAAATCATGTGTGGAAGAATCAGGTCCCAAGATCCTGTTAAAATAAAAACTACCTGCAGACAGTTACCTGAACAAAAAGTAAACATTAAACAATTGCATATAAGGGTATATTTGTTTCCAGGGCCCACATACCCTAACCAATAAATTCTTTAATACAGACAGAGAGGCATGAATAATCAACTCATCAGTCTCTTTGAAGAAAACTTGGAACCTGAAAAATGAATAGCAAACCAAAACAGATAATAAAAGGTGGGAATGCAGAGAAGAAATATTACATAGGGAGCCAGGTAAAACTTCAGTAAAATAAACATAACCATAATGAATATCTTTACAAAGATAAAAGAACATTTTTTTATAAAAAGAAAATGAAGTAACAGAGAGCAAGAATGAACTCTTGAAACTGTAAAATATTAAGACCTACAAACAAATGTGATAAAAATAACCATAAGCAAAATACTCCCAAGCTTATTATCTTCCAATCCCCCTGCAGCATCTGAACTGTTTCTCGTGGTTGCTGATGCTCTCCAATCGTTGAAACCAATGCTTTTTTCTTAGTTCCTATCTTCCTGGAACCATCAACAGTATTTGATACAGTTAATCCTTCTTTGAAGCTTTCAAGGGCCCCAGAGTTCAATCCGCAGACCTCTTCTTGTCTTAAAATTTATATCCAGCATAACCTCTCTTCTGAGCTCTAAATTTACAGTTATCTAATCTGTGCACATTATATTCATCTCAAACGTAACATGTTCAAAAATCAAATCGTGATTTGCCTTTCTAAAACACATCATAGTCTTCTCCGTCTCAGTAATAACTCCAAAAATCTCACAGTCATCCAAGTTCTCTTTCTCATACCCCACATTCAAGTCATCAATATATTATGTGATTCTATCTTTAAAATATATCCAGGATAAAAACTACTGCTGACCACCTACACTGCTAATAGCTCAGTCTGAGCCACCATTTCTCTTGCCTAGATGGTTGCTTTGGCCCCTTATGTCCTTGCTTGTGCTCTCACCTACCTGTCCTCTATTTCCACAGAGCAGGTAGAGCAACACTTTTACAATGTATATCATGGAGATTTTTGACTCCACTAAGATGATGCAGCTCCATTCCTCTACGTCTCTCTTGCTACAACTAAAAACACCTTATACACAACACAGCCAGTAAGCATAGGAAGACCCTGACAAGTAAAAAGCTGGACCAGTAGGGACTTAAGGACTTAAGTACAACATGGCAGTGAGCCCTCTGGGTATCCTTGTCGCGTCCCATATGTCTGAGACAGGGCTGCGACGTGGAACAGCCAACAGACTCAGACTCAAAAGACTCCAAGAAAAGTCTCTTCACCCCAGCCAAAGGACTAGAAAAAGGGTGGCCTAGCAACAGACAAACTCTGGCAGTACTCACCTACTCCAGCCAAATACCAAGGGAAAATTGGACACTCTCTACCCCAGTGGTTTCAGCAAGTACAAGTAGAAAGCTGATTTTCTACTCCACCAATCTTGCCTCTGGGAATACACGTAGCCACCGTTCAGTTTCCCTTCTAAGGAAGTTATGACGGTTAGTTTTATGTCAGTTTGAATGTGCCACATTTTGCCCAGATACTTGGTTAATTATTGTGGATGTATCTGTGAAGGTGTTTCTGGATGAGATTAACATAGGAATTGGTAGTCTAAGTAAGGGAAATGGACCTCCGCAATGCGGATAAGCATCATCTAAACCAATGAAGGCCTGTGCAGAACAAATAGATTGTGTAAGGAAGACTTTGCTCTCTCCACCAATCTTCTAATTGGGACATGGATCTTCCTTCTCCTACCTTCGAGCTTGAACCTGCTGGGACTGTCCCGTCAGCTTTCCTGGATATCCAGCTTACTTATGCAGATCTAAGGATTGCTCATCCTCCATAATTACTTATGCAGATCTAAGGATTGCTCATCCTCCGTAATTGCTTGTGCCAATTCCTTATTATCTATCTATTCATCTATCTGTCTGTCTCTCCTATCAGTCTGTGGCTCTGGAGAACCCTAAACAATGTACTAGTGTTAGCTGGGTTGAGTGCTGGATTTACTACTGGAAACAAGGAGGAAGTGCTCTGAGTAGCCCATTCACAGTGTGTTGTTAGCAGAGTCCTCTACCAGTAAGCCACGTGAGACTCTACCCCAATCCAGTATGAGGCCGAGCTTGTTACCAGCAGGCTTCACTGCCCTACTCTCTGCCATCACCACCACTCAATGTCAGTGGGGCTCAATGGAGCTGATCGTCTATCCCCAGGTGGCATCAGTGAGACTGAAAATTGTGTTGCAACTCTAAGGCTAGTCAGCACTCCACTTTGGCCCCATGCTTGGTGTCAGGGAGATCAAGTGAGTAGTTGAGCTTCCAGTTCCACCCTACAGTAACAAAATATTGTGAGTCAACCCTCTGCTTCCCCGCTCCCTGGTGGCTCTGAGGTACCAGAGGGAAGCTGCTCTTACACTCCTACTCAGAGGCAATGAGGCAATGTAAATCTGTGTCTTAATATTACTGAAAGGAGAGCTGCCATCCTGGAAAAACATGGAACTGAGTGACCAATGTTTCTGAAGATGTGGGAGACTTTTGACTGTCATAATCTGTGGGATGTCTCATAAAAAAATTAAAGACAGGTATTCAGAAAAGTAAGCAAAAAAAAGCATGTATTATTGATGGAAAAAACAAAATTGGAAAATGAAATCACAATCCATTATTAAATATTGTGGTATATTAAAGTAAACAGAATTTTGATATATTACAGAGCTTGGAAATTGGGATAGGATAAAAAGGGTGGTGATGATATAAAGGAACCAAATGTTAAGTATAGCAGGAAGCAAATAATAATCTGAATCAATGTCAAGAGATAACATCATAAGCATCTTATTTAGAAATATAGAAATTAATACAAGAAGACACACCCCCAAAAAAGAGTTGAACAAAGTTGTATATGGGAACCTAACTCCAAGGGCAAGAACTAGTTTATTTTTAATTATATTCACAATTTGATGTTTTTATAACCATGCACACCTATTACGCAGATTAAAAAAAACATGAACTCTAAGAAACTGCTTTGATATACATACATGAAAAAGTTAAGGGGAAAAGTAATCTACATCTAAATGGCAACTGTTTACTAAAAATGCATTACATTTCATAAACACACAGAAATGCTCTTTGCTTTAGCATTTTCTCAATCACACGATATCTCCCATTGAAGTTAAAAGTTATTTGATTTTAAAAGTTATTTGAGACAATAGTAAGGTGAAGCCTTATTGTCTGAACCTATTTTGAATTTTATTCTATTCTTATCTTTGACTTATGAATAGAAAATGAGAATTCCTATAATGTATGCTATTCAGAACTCAGTGTATCCTGAGTGAAAATTTCTCAATACACCTTGTAAAGATACCTGGAATTTTTGTTGTCATTTTCTATAACACATTAGCATGCTGATGTAACTATAGCTAATGTTCCAAAGAGCATTTGATTCCATGCTCATCATATCAGATAGAAAGTAAGGTTGTTTAACAGATTGTTAACACCTCTTAAATGAAGGGATTCATGCAGAGATTTTCAGAAATAAAATTAATCAGGAAGGATAAATCTGTTCTACATCACCTACCTTGTAGAGGTTAAATGGATGACATAGTTAAAAGTACCATTCATAGCTCCTGGCACACATTAGACACTCAATATTCTTTTCTTCAATCATTTATAAAACAAACTCAACAACACATCAAAGAAACTAGGAAAAAAACATTCAAACCAAACTCTTGCATACATCCTTAGACTGCTCTCCTTTAAATATGTTCATGCATAAGGAATAACCTATTTAGTGAAAAGAGTTCAGTATTTAAAATTTCAAGAATTTTTTTTCAGTTCAAATAAAAGAAAACATAAGGCTGAAATTTAAATTTTGAGTATGTCAATTGTTTTCTGGAAAAATGCTTTATTTTCTCAATCTGCCTTATAACTAGGAATAGCTTTAGTGCTTTTGAATTGTACCTTTTCATTTTCAAACCATACACATTATTATTGATGACATTTTCTTCCATCTTTTCTTGAAAATAAGCACATGTTTACCTCATTTTTTAGAAATCCTCCTAACTTCTCAGTTTTATGCTTCTTTCTAGTGTAATTGTCTACTTTTCCTTGTCCATAGTCCATCTTTAGTCTTCTTACTATAAACATTCACTCATTTTTCAAAATTCGTACCCCCTCTCTTACACAGTTCTTGTATTAAGTAACTAAATAAAAATGACCAAGTCAATACCAGGACAGACAAATGGTCATGGTAAAAATTATTATTTAAATTGGCTTTAAGAAAGTAGGATGAACAGCAGGGAGACATCTGTTCTGGCAATTTTGCAAATCAATACCACTGTTCTCTGAAAAGCAGACAGGAGGAAATTGATTATTTTATTGCAATGTTTCATATTAAAACACCAAAACATCATTTCAGCTTCCCCTTACTCCATGGAAACTAATATTCAGAGCAAATATGTATTCTCTCATTAAATATTTATTGAGTACTTACTAAATTCTGGACACCAGAATTAGTGGAATTACTAAAAATGCATTCTGCAAAGTCTCAAATGAAATATGCTCTTTCATTTAATTAACAAAGCAAGAGAATGAGGTAGAAAGCAATGCTTGAGTTTTACAGGTGAAGTGACTATGACTTATCAATATTGCTATATCGTACGCAAAATAAGGGATGAGACAGAATTTTACTTGGAGTCCCCACTCGAATGCCTTTGCTTTCAAGAATTCTGTCTAAATGATGATGATGATGATGATGATGATAAATATCAATCCCCATTGACTGAGACATTCCTTGGGTCCAGGTCCTTGCTAAGGTGCACTCTGTATGTGAATTATATGCTTTTGTCACCCTTCGGACAGAAACCAGGGCTCAGAGAGGGTAAACAACTTGCTCATTGCCAGTAAGGGAATGGAACAGAATTATAGCTCAGTTCCAACTGGCTCTATGCTCTTTCCTCCGTAGCATCAGTTATTAAAACTGGAAGACCCGTCTCCCCCTCTCTCTTATATACACAGACTCTTTCTTTCTTATTGTCCATCTGTAGATCACAGGCTCTCTCCTCTTTCTACGTCCCTATCATTCCATCCATCTATCTTCTGTATGTCTGTCTCAGTCTCTCTTTCTGTCTCTGCCTCTCAGATTTTCTGTTTCTATTCCCTCTTCCCTACTTCTCTGTTTTTTTGTTTTATTTTGTTTACCATTTGTCTTTCTGACTGTCTTTCTCCCTGTCTCTCTTTCTCTACTTCTACCTCTCTCTCTCTTTCTCTGAACATCTCTCTACCTTTTCCTCTTCCTGTTCTTTTCTCACTGTGTATCTCAGTTTCTCTTGCAGTTCCCTTTCTCTTTTTGCTCATCTTTCATTCTCTCGCTTTCATTATCTTTTTCTCTCTCTTTTTCTGTGTGTGGCTACTCCTGTATCTCTATTTGACCGTGTATCTCTGTGAGCATCTCTCCGAAAGGGTTCTCTAAAGAAATAGCAACCTCTCATTCAGTTTTAATGACTCTTGTCTGGATTCCAGTGGTGTGCTGCAGAGTTGAAGAAATCAGTCCCTTAAATGATAAAGCAAAAAGGAAAGTCACTGTCCTTGGATAAACGATTTACATTTCCATGAGGATTCAGTGACGCAGAATCAGAAAAGGCTCATTCTGACACCTCCAGGGAAACAACAGGGAGAGCATTCATTAGCGGGCTCCCGCTTGAACGATGCGATTCACAGCACTCACTGCTGTCCGCCCTCGCTCAGGAAACAGCGCTTAATTCTATCTGAAATCCACTAGACTTTTTAGAATGAATGACGAGGCTTTAGAGTGGATGACTTTTCAAAGTAACAGGAACTACATATCTGCCATGGCCTGAGAATGCTTACACTCTAAAAGCCATACAGAAAGTTACACCTCCTGTCAATTTCTTATCCATCAGGGAGCAAAATAAACGATCTTTGAATTTTTCCATTTACCAGTCTGGCTGACAGAAATGCTTTATTTTCTTTAGTTTCTTGAAATAATAACTGCTTTTGCCTTTTACATTTATAGCCTCAATAGCCATGATCTGATATTTAAGGTTGAGTGCAACCTTTAAACAAATCGTGAGATAAAAGGAAATTTGTCCGTTACAGTGCTCAGATAGAAACTTTTACCAGTGCTCAGATAGAAACTTTTACCCTTTGGGTGGAAATTATTTTATAGCCATTACTGTTAATACATAGAGACAGACACACACACACACACACACACACACACACACACAATCTTCTTGAGAAATAACTGATAGAAGATAAAAACAATTAATTATATTTTAGATTATTTAGCAATTTATAAGTTTCTTATTCATTTTCCAGGCTGATCCTTACAAAAACTCTGATAGGCTGTGTCTTAGAAATGTGGACACTAAGAAAAAATTGTTTAGGGGATATGCTGAGGTTTCCTAGGAAAATAATTGTTGTCCTTGAACCAAAAACTCATGCGCCTGATACTAATTAATAAGGTTTTTTGTGTATTGTCCCTATTATTCATTAATGTGTGACTTATTTTCAGGCTTGGACCTGAAGTCACATTCATCTTCATATTCCTCCAATTCTGGCACTTTGCTCCACACAACACAGGTGGTACTTCTACTTCAAGGCCAACCTATTCACTGTCACATTCAAAATAACCTCCCTAGCCTCATCCATATATGTAAGGAAATAATTACTGCACTTGGAATTTCTGTATGTATTCTCTGGTCTTGTCACCGTTTCAGTCTAAGTTGCCCCAGTATTCAATTTAAATAAATGTTACATATTAATTCAGTTTCTGAGTATTTTGAACCTTTGAAATTTGTACACAGGCTCTACCAAGAGAACACAATCTTGTCATAAATTACTCACAGTAGCTTTTTTTCTCACTCAAAATTGACTACCAGCACTAACAAATTTCCACAGTTCCTTCCAATATCTCTGCATGCAACTCAGTGATATTTGAGCTTCAAATTGACATATGAAGCCCCAGAGGTGACTGTTAGTTTCGAATTCTCATTCTGTCATATTATAGCAGTAACAAATAAGAATCCCATTACAAAAGGAAACATTTATGAATCCAAACTTTTAGTTGAAAGTAACAAAAATAGTTCTCAGAAGTCATCACTGTCAAGCAAAACTATCTTTTCAATAATATAATTATAAAGCTTAATTTTGCACGTGAAAGCCACAGAGACACAGAATCATAGAATGAAAAAAATGGCTCTAGTTCACCCGGTGATACCAATACTAAGAACAACTGTTTAAAAAATGGAAAGAACAAACAAAATAAGTATGACCAAAACCTACTTTTAACATGAAGTCCCAAGTAAAATTAAACTTTTAGACAATAAACATGCTTACTCCATTAAGAAGTAGTGTGGTCTCTTTGTTTATATTATATTATTATTTCAGCCAACTGCAATTTATTCATAGATTGAAATTCTGAATGAAACTTAAAACCATATATTTCTCCCAGTGTTTGGTGCTACAATAAAACATCAGTGTATACAGTGGGCTTCTATACTAGAAAAAAGTAGAGCTAACAGCTGGCTTATAAGAAACTATCATTTTACACCGTTCAAGTAGGAAAAAAACTTCCTATTGTCTGAAATTATACCTGCATATTTACAACAAAGGGGAGTATGCTCATCTACCCTCACAAAATGGTCACTTAAGGGATTGCTTTATATTTTTTTGTTTTAGTTTTTATTCTTACGGTAAAAGCTCATTATTTATCCAGTAAGTAAAAGCCTTCATGATCAGGTGATAGCAAAAAGGAATCATTAATTACTCAACATACATTGGCTTGACATACATTCTGTGATAAAAGAACTCCTTTGATAAGAAAAATAATAATTACGTTTTGTGCTTAATTTCAAATTTAGACTGTTTACCAAAATACAGGCAAATTTTTGCAATAGGGAAAAAAAGTTAATGTCTGCCTGTGGGCTGTTAAAGTTGGATGATAAATAGATACAATGTATACTAAGCAAAATATAAAGTTGAAAATTTAAAAAACACAGTTGTAATGGACATTTAATTTTAATCTTGAAATTTTTTCTTAAAATCATAATAATTACTTTTTATAAAATTAATTCTTTAGTTCAGAAAGTCATTAATTTCATCAAACAATATTAATGGATATATCATAATTTAAAAAAATCTCCTAGAAAATGAAAGATTTTACTTAAATATTTTTATAAATAATATTCAAATCCCCATAATTTTCCAGAGAAGCCATTAACACTGAGGTACCACAACTCTGACCTGTTCAGGTCTCTTAACAATTATATGTAGGGATAATTTTTGTGCCAAAGTTACGGGGATTCACATTTCCTGCTCAGCACATCATTGCAACAGCTGAGAAGTTAGGAGGTCATCACTCAGTGGAATTGGGCACCCATTAAATTGTACTTTTATTTCATAGGAGAATGAGTCCACAGTCAAGCGGATCAAGTTGCTGAAACTTGAAGACGCGCATGTACAGATAAATGCATTCACTCACACTTAGCCACAATTTAAGCAAACTAAAAAAACTAACAGTAGAGCAAGTTTAGAGTAAAAAACAAGCTCAAACGAGCATGTGTGAGAAAGCTTCATACATGCTGTATAAACCACAGGAAGCATGCAATGCTTAAAATATGCCTCTTTAACAAAGTATTTGTTTCTCTAATGTTAAGCAACACAGTAACTTAAGTATTTGGTTACTAGGTTTGACAATGCCTCCTTTGTGAAGGCAAATGTGTATGACTTGGAGTTAACCTTACATGAGGCCATAATATTAGAGTCTAGTTAACAATGGCTTTCTACATACTCCATCAAATTGATGACCATCTGTGCATACAAGAGACACATATTAGAGTACCAGCCGACTGAACCTCAAACTTGTTACTTAGGGCCCACCTACTCTATAGTTACCAAAGCATGTTTTTAAAGTAAAGGCTACACCACAAAGTTGAAAAGCTGTTAATACTATTTAACATTAATTTTGTATTATAAGGATAAAGTCGACCTAGATTCAAATTCTAAATGATTAAATCTCCTAGATGCTTTTAAAAAGAAATAGATATCCTAATGCACTAAAACATCTATAGTGAAAACATCAGTATACACTATTATAACAAAACAGAACTTAAGCAAACTAAACAAATAGTAGAGCCAGTTTACAGTAAAGAACAAGCTCAAATGAGCATGTATAAAAAAGCTTCATACATGCTGTACAAATCACAGGAAGCACGCAATGCTTAAAATATGCCTCTTTTACAAAGTATTTGTTTCTCCAGTGTTAAGCAGTGTCTTCCATTGTGATACAGAGTTAGCTACTTTAACTTACCTAGCAACTATACCAACTATAACCTTAAGTAACTACCACACATAAAACAAAACATCAATATTTTCACACATGAAACAAAACATAGCATGTCAGTTCTGATGCCATTTTTCTATATTTTGTAAGGGAGAGGAAAGTGGAGAAATGGTTGAGGATTAAGTTTTTTTTAAATGACAAATCGAACAGAGTTATAATGCAAAAACAAGTGTCTTTGTAAATATTGCATTACATCCCAACAAAATTGTAATACCATGCAGTCATCAGGAAGAATAAAACGACAAGCAGCTATGCTGGTTCTTCCAGCAAATAATTACTTGCACATCACTACTACTCTGTTCTTTGAATAAATACGACGGAAAGTAATATGACAGAGACGTATTGTACTGAAACAAGGTCTTAACTTTCTCTGTAGTTCACTGTTGTCTTAAATTTTAAAAAATAAGAAAAGGGAAGGGGGAAAAAGAACTTACTTGTGGTTTAAAGTTTCTTCTTTAGTCCGTGTGAGATTATGCAGCAAGTTTTCTTGTCAAGGCTGCCTCTTGCACATCTCTTTCAAAACAACCAATGCTCATAATCTAGTTCCAAGACGATTCATTCACACGTTACACTTCTTATTTCTGTGAGGCATTAATATCCACTCTCGTAACATCAAGAAAATGTTACTAGGATTTTTTTTAGAAAAGCACACAACAAAGAAAGGCACCTCAACATAATAACCCAGAGGCATACCATCATTCTCTACGTTCTGAGATGTATGCCAACTGCCTTAGTTATCACAAGCAACTAACTCTAAGCTGCTAGCAGGAATCTGTCTGCCCTCTATCTGTCGCTATTAGCTCAGCACGTTGATTCACTGGCACTGAAGCAACAGCAATTAGCTATCCTGCTTCTCGCAGCACATGCAGGAGAGAGCTGAGTGCACTAAACCACGCAGTGACTGGTGAGTGCTCTGCACCAATTAGTAGCAGGTGCTACAGCCCAAAAGACAAATTGACGTCCCACTGATCATCAGTGCCGGCTGCTTGACTGTATTGTGTCCTGTCAGCCTGTTTGGTGATTCTCTGTTCTATTTAGTGTGGCTGTTTTTACTGTTTTACCTCATCAGTACTAACAAGTTTAGCAGATTACATTCAATAACAATATACTTGACAAGTCAAAATAATCTCTTAAGATTCTTTCATCATTTCATTCACTCTCACTCATGCTCATTAAATCTACCCTCTTATATAAAGCCCTCCACATCTTTGGGGCATGAAGAAACTTCACCCATTTTACAGGAGGCAATAGTGGACGTTTTACGTTTTTATGAACACATGCAACTCATACATATAAGGGTGTCATGGAGAAACGTATTATAAAAAAGTTATCACATATTTCTTAAACATTGTAATATATGAGATCCCCAAAACAAAGTTTTATAGATGGAACTGAAAACTGGTGAGAAAAGTTATGTTGTTATCTAAATCAGAGGTACATTTCTTAAGGAAACTATCTTGCCTTGTATTTATTCAAACCCATATTGAATTTTGCCCACATATTCACCTGGGCATTTGAGATGCAAAGGTCTAAAAACAAAAGGAATGTCAGTGCATATTACAGTAGTGGTTGTGACAGAGCAGATATCCTGAGGTTGGTTGAAAATGACAAGGTGAAGAATATTACAGACAAAATCCCCCAGAACACATGTTTTCCTCATGGACAAAGTGGATTATTTACCATGATGATATGCTATCCTATTTAAGAAAAGACACACACAATGCCTCCGCATTTGTTGGAGAAATGTTGTCACATTTGTACACATACATTTGCAGAGCGTAACATCGCATTTAACATAAAATTTACCTATCTTGCAGGTTCAGTTTTCTAGAGGGAAGGAAGAAGTTTTTAAGGATATGGAAATAATCCAAGGTCAGCCAAATGTGTCATAAATTTTAAGCATTAAAATCTGTGAAAGTAAATCAAATAATCATAGATGAATTCCTAGAGACCTCAGGCAGAATGCAGTTGCTAGTCATTCTCATTTTATGTATGACTGAAACTAACTGAATTATTTGCTTCTTTAAAAACACAGAAGATGGGTGGGTCAATGAGGACTTGTAATAGGTAGACACATTATACAATTGTACAAATTGATGTTTTTAGTTTTAAAAATTGATATTTTTATAAAGATGGCTTTATCAATAAATGTTTAAACAAAGTCATGAATATTTTGTTTGAGAAGACCTTTTTTCATTTCACTGAAACATCACATACATGTTATATGCATAAGCTATCCATACATTGATATTTTTGGTTAAATAGAGCAGATGGTATTATAAGATTGTTCTGGTAATAAGAATTATTGGAAGTAATTTTTTATTGATGACAAAATCTCATTCCTGGTGATGTTCAATTATAACTTTGATGATACATCAAAAATGTACTAGAATACAGAAAATGTTCTCTGTCCCTCATCTTCTATGAGAAATTAGATTATTAGTAATTGAACTCATTGATGACAATAGCTGAATCTAGTTTTTAAAAATAAGTCAATATATCTAGCTTCTGAGAAAATATATTTAGTAAGATGTGAAAAATGCAATATTTACTGCAGGATGGATATAAGTAAATTTTAACCTATTTAAAAACACAGTAAGGAGAGGGGAATGATCACTGAAAAATTCACTACCCAGAGATGATAATTTCTGTTAAAAATATGGCGTGTGATGTTCTAGATTTCTCTCTCTCTATTTTAAAACCCAGTTGAATCCTATTCTACATATTATATTACATTTAACTTTCTTTCTTCTCTTAAAAAATATCATGAACATTCACTCTGTCAATAATTCCAGAATTAAATTATCAGTGATATTTCATTCTATGCATATGTATTGGGGTATATACTTTCTGTAATAAAGTATATATTTTTTTACGTTTAGGTAGTTTCTAATTTCATCATCTCTGTATTAATAGAATACTGATTTGAGACATTCAATTTTCTGAACTTCCACTTTACCACCTTTAACCAAGGTCCTGAGTTAAGGTGCCTAGGGAGGAGTGGGGCTGAAGTCACATGTGGTTAGCTTACAAATTCTTGTGTTCTGGCTTAGGGCAATGTCTGTTAGAGGAAAAGGCATTTTCTTCTTCCCACAAAGGCAACACCATACCATCCACAGTTCACATCAGTCTAAAGACACCTTTTCCTAAATTTCACAAAGGCACAGATGGTCTAGATAACTGTTTATCACAGAGTGGTTTGTTATATGAGATAAGCTATGTAAACTGTCTACCACAAAGCCTGAACCCAAAAGAGGTGCTCTTTAAATTGTAGCAGTTGATCACAGAAAAGTGAAATTAAGTTTAGTTTACTTAAGAAGGAAAGGGATTGTATTAGGTACCTTAGAAAGATTCTGAATATTGAAAACATTCTTAACATTCAAAATACTTAAACCTTGATGATTAGAATTTCATTTATTTTAAATAATGAAAAATGTGACATACACAGTTAAAAAATGAATCATTAAATATAAAGTCAATCAACAATAGAAAAATAGTTATCCAGTTTGTAAAGTACTAATCATGAAATATGTTACAAATGCAAAAAATAAACCGCAAAATTTTAAAAGTTGAAGACAAATTGTATGCATTCTCTGTTAAAAACTGCATTCCAACATGTCTATATACAAAGGTACTGGCAATATCATGCTGAATATAAATTTGGTGAAGATCATTGCAGAGAGACTATCGATTTTTCTCCCTATGTCTGTTTCTATGGATTTTTATTTCTTATATTTATTTTTAGCACCATCTTGCTGTTATTCACCTTCCCTTCCAAAAATAAACATTTGAATATGTTTAACAGGTATTTTTGCTTGAATGTGTTGGTGCAAAAATGTATATTTTATATGTTATTCTAAAAATTCATAAACTAATTATATTAGCATTTCGTGAGACTTTCATAAAAATGTATTTTGTACATTTTACAGAGCAATGATATTGAAACACATAATGCTCTAACTGTATGCCAAAAATTAGCTACATCCTACACACAGCTGTGAAAATTACCATAAACATTTGTATTCATGCCAGTTCATCTGTGCACTGGTATTTAATGAACAATAAAAAGCAAATAGTTAGTCAAAGATAGAAACTTTCTTTTCTGTATTTAATTCTTTGGAATCTTGACTTATTTTAACAGTAGGTGTACATGTATGGAGTTTGCTATATGCAAAGGTACTTCTTTTGTTGGCAAGAAACTTAAAATGCTCATTTGCTCCAGTAAAGTACTACAATAACCAAACAGAATGTTTCTTATGGGTTTTTGACTCCAGTCTTCTGGTAGAGAGCATTTCAAAGTATCATATTAAAACATAGCAAACCAATACTAATTCTTATATTTTTCTCAAATGTATCTCATTGAGAAAGCAAGACATAAGAGGATTTTGTAGATCCTGCCAGGTTGAAGACTGAGTCCTTGAGTCAGTCGAAACTGCAAAGTAAAGAGGAGTAGAAAGGCATTTTTTTAAAACCCAGATTAAAGCTTTACTGAACAAAATCTTCTGCAGTATTATCAGAATAGCCTTGCTCATTACAACAATGTCTCACCAAGTTGCCTGGGATCAAGCCATTCTAGGCTTGTTATTGACAGTGGTCAGAGTTGACATTCAAAACTGTTGCGTATAATCACATAATGAAATCTTAACCAGGGATTTGGGGGCTGGGGAGTCACCTGTATTCACGCCAATAAGTCTTTGTCATGATTTCATGTTGTACAACTTTATTTTTTATTTTGACACATTTTTATTGTCAGGATTGAAGGTAGCTATTGTCGACTTTAGTTTCTTGCCAGTAATATCCATGTTGACTTTTTTTTTAAGCTAGCACTACCTGTTTTTTAGTGACAACTCAAGGGATAAGGAATAGTATAATCTTTATTTAATACTTAGCTCTGCTGAGTTTCCAACAGGCAGACTATTATTTTAGAAAAACAAATTGGGAATATAATACAGTAGCTTAAGGGCAATGCTCCAAGAAACAACCAATTTCATAAAATTATTGCTGTGTATGGACATATACAATTTGACTTAGTAAAATATGCAAAGATGTTGAACTGTTCACATCATCTTTTAAAATTTAATTCTTAGAGTATTAAATTTAGAGTGAGAAATTTATTTCTATGTACGTTTGCTGGGCTTTCAAATATAGGCACTGTTTTTAATCTTGGATGAGATTAGACATTATAAAGTCAAATTATTTGACAATTTCATATAATATAAAATTCTTAGAAACTGGAAAATAAAACTAAAAAGAAGCACAGATAATAATTATTATAAAATGTTTCTTAAATGCTCTGTTTATTTTTTAACAATTTCATACTTGCCTAGGGATAATTTTTCCCCCAAAAGAAAGAAATTTGAAATTAATAAAAAAGTTTAATTGGTTTAAATAGAAAAAATATAGATGACATTTAATACTTATATTATATCTTCACAATTCCAGTTCTTATATGCTGGATTTGTTAGTACTGTATTGTTTTATAACAAATTGTCTCTAATTTAGTAGCTTAAAATAATATACATTTGTTGTCTCAAAGTTTGTGTGAGCCAGAGGTCCCTGTTAGTGTCCCACAAGGTGATAATTAAGGTATTGGTTGGGTTGAGGTCTTGTCTAGAGGCTCGACTAGAGAAGATTTCAGGTTGTTTGGAAGAAATCATTTAGTTCTGACTGTATGACTGAATGCCCTGGCTTGACTTCTCCCTGACTCTTGGCTAGAGATTGCCTTCGGGCACTAGAGGCTGCCCACAGTTCTGCCTGCCACACAGCCCTTCTTCTTAGGCAATTTAAAACATGGCTATTTGCTTCTTCAAGGCCACCAGGAGAAGCTATGTGTACTAGAAAGACAAAACCTTACATCTATATTGCAGCATAATCACAGGATTGATAGCCTATCACCTTTGCCCTATTTTATTGGTTCTAAGCAAGTTTCTTCCCACACTCAAGGGGAGAAGATTTTACAAGACATAAAACTAGTGGCCCATATGTCATTGGGCCACCTTAAACTCCTGCATGCAAAAGTGGATTAACTCTTAATGTATTTAATATATTCAGACACAAAATTATATCTATGTATGCACAATAGTAATTTATTAAAGTAGTTGAAGATTCTGAACAATCAAAGCTTGCTTTCAATAGGTTTAACAATTTTATAAAATATTCTGTATATAAAATTATACATAATTTTAGCAGAAAAAAAGACTTACATGACCCCCACTAAACTATAATCACTTTGATCAATTAGCTAACATATTTAAAACTGACATAGCTGAGGAAAATATTTCCAAAAATTTTTTTAAAAAACGTTAAAAGAATCTCAAGTTTAAGCTACATGCAACAGAGGCATTCTATTCATACATATTGTAGAATAGTGTCTACTATGAATTGTACCTTTTTATAAAATTTGCTAGGATCTGTGGAGCTTTTTTTTCTCATTAGTGAATAAAATAAAACTTCAAGCTAGCTTTGTGTTGTCCGCTTTCCTTTAATAGAAAATTACAGAGAAGATTACTAAGATATCCTCTTAGATTTCTTAAGCCCAAAGCCTATTACTACACACAAGGTGTGTGTGTTTGCATTAAAATGCACACATAAAGGCACACAAAGCTATCCAACAAGTAATGTTTGGATTCTTTTGGTCATTTAAAGCTTTCATTGCTAGACTTGAAATGATAGGACAAAAATAGTTCTAAGAATCACCTTCATCACTTTGCTACATCGCTTTTCTACATCACTTTGTGGGCTTATGAAGAAATCCTCAGTGTAATGTGTTGGAGACTTTAAACGGCCTCAGTCATTTCTAATTGCAAAATTGTCATTTTAAATTATATACGAATTATGTAGTTCTTAAGAGGCCCCAGTCTCAGCAAATATCAGTTGAGTACTTCCTATACCAGATACAACATTAGATACATTTATATAGATATTATTTTAAATAAAATAAGACAGATCATCAATGTTTACTGTAACTAGGCTTATATTACTTTTGACTTATACTAGTTTCTCTTTGACTCAATAATCACTATTTTAAATCATTTCAAAGAGCAAAATTTGGGGAAACAGTTCTTCATGAAGTAAGTTGGTAAATTTATTCAGTCTTTCTGTTCTTTGTCTCTTGCATTCTCCTCCAAAAGCAGTCCCAGACAAATGTGTTCCAGGGAAACTGCGATCTACTCAAATGCAGAGAGCATATGTGCCAGGCATTCCTAAGCCAAACCCCACATACAGAGCGAACACAGAGTCTTGAGTTACTTCCCAAGCCCAGTGAGCTGCCTCTTCGCACGGCAGAGCAGACTGAAATGAACTAAGAGCTGTGGACTGGATGCAGTCATTTTATTCACTTGAACTCTATCATGTAAGTCAATAACCCAGGCAATTTCATCTTTTAGTTCCTATGGCCACCTTTTAGAGCCACCACCAGTACCAGGATCTTAAAGGATAATGGACAGTTGATTTATTTCTTGGAAATTATTCAGCTAATTCCAAAATGTATAAAATAGCTCTCCTTCAAATTCATGTCCTGCTGGAGTGAAGGAATTTGCAACTGCTTTATGGCTTCATTTAAAAGAGTTTCATAATATCCATAGCAACAGATAATCATGACGCATATATTTTGGAACAAGGTCAAGTTCCACTCCAGCTCCAAAGTAACGTGATAGGATAACTTTGAACTTAATGGAGACAGGTAGAAATATAAAAGCAAGGACACCTTCCAAGACACATAAACCTTTAAACTCAAGTTCATTTTTTATGTTGATTTAGCTCTGAAGAGAATTTAGTTTGTTAAAAAAAAATGCAGATTGCATTAAGAAGCTATACTAATGCTGGCTGATGACCTGAGAAACATCATCTTTCCTTCTGAGCCTGACGATAAAAACTGATATAAGT